>JBCFXI010001586.1:0-47431 GCA_038496175.1 Ampulex compressa | reverse complement strand
TATATATAGTTTATTAACAGAAACAATATATATATACAAGAACTATACTCGCACTTCTTAACAAGCTTCTCTACGTCGTACTTCTTAGATATTCCCCGACTCTCGTCATCGACTGTCTTTTCCAAACCGTACTCATCAACTGTCTTTTCC
This sequence comes from Ampulex compressa, assembly GCA_038496175.1. Lineage (NCBI taxonomy): Eukaryota > Metazoa > Arthropoda > Insecta > Hymenoptera > Ampulicidae > Ampulex > Ampulex compressa. The sequence continues at coordinate 47,281 of JBCFXI010001586.1, read as the reverse complement.
AAACTCTGTTCATCGACTGTCTTTTCTAAACTGTCTTCATCGACTGCCTGCATACAGCAGACACACACACACACACTCATACATTCGAGGTGATAGAGCACTCGAAATTCCTATGCCCTTTGTGTATATAACGGCGAGATGGTCCGCGCGACGGTCGGTCTCCAAAACTGCACTGTTCCAACGCATTATCCCTTCCGAATGTAAAATTCTCGCGCACCACATAGTGAATCTTGAAGCGTGAAGATATTTTTTGAACTTCCGACATTATGTAACACAGTATATTTTTTTTCGAAAAGTTGCGTTATACAAAAATAATAATCATTAATGGAAAGTCAAGCACTAGTCAGAAGTTCACCACTTCAGCACTAGTCAGTAGTCACAAGTCAGAAGTTAACCATTTGTGAAACTGAAAAAATCAGTAATTGACCGTCTAGTTAGTAGTTGTCCATTTATATTAGAACCAAAATCAACAAAAACAATCACTTTAAGATCGTTTATTTATAACATTCAAGAGAAATAACAAATAAAAGGGCAAATACAGGTGAAACAAAGTTCATTTTTGAAAGCTAGTAAAACTAAGTTAACTATAATTCCATATTGAATCTCATTCGGGTATTAAGTACATATTTCGCGTTTTTTTTATTTTAATGGGGTCATTAATATAAAATATTACATATTTTAATGAAATTATATGTAAAATAGATATAATATAAATAGTACATAAATTTGATTAGTTTGTATTAATAGTCGACCACGTATGTCAACTTCTGGATGTAATCGGAATGATACGATTCAGTAGTAGACCGTGCGGTCAATTAAGTTTTTGATATAGGAATGACAGAAACAGTGTGTTCAATGAATGTTAAATTTCATAGCAATTAGAACAGTGGAAGTTTCAGGCAAGAAAAATCAAAAGCAGAGAAATTACTTACCATCAATTACGCACGCTTTCTTAAGAACAGCGCGAAGAAGATTGCGTTATGAAGGAATACGACTGCTGTTACTAGCATTAAATCGTCCGTAGTCACCATAAACAACCATATCTAAGCGACAATGTACGAGCATCGCGTCCACAGATACCGTAACACAACTACCGCGCTTGTTTCGAAAGACCATGATTTAAAAAAAGCTTATTTTTCAGATTTAAGTAAAAGATGGTCAACTTCTGACACATGGTCAATGACTGTTGTTCAGTAGTTCACATATGGGGTATTAACTATTAAATTACTAAGTGTCTATTACTGACTTTGTTTCTCTGTCAATTCTGAGATGCCTCCTATGAAGGATAACTTTAGAAATTATACGGAAGGAACTATGCAAGCGGCTGTGGAGGATATCCGGCTCCCTAAAATTCCGTATAAAATGACAATGTCACATGTACAGTTATCAATACTGGACGCCTGTGAGTCGGAGCTGCGAAACAGTACCTTAAACGCAACAGGAAATGGGGAGAACGACCGCAAAGACATTAACTCTTTGACAATATCACGAATTCTTAGAACTCAAAAACAAACCAAAATCTAAAACGCATGGGATAAATGCACGTATAGAATCAGGTCATGATGTGGTCATTTTTTCATTACGAAGGGGTAGAACTCTATCAATATATAACAGGGTACTTTTGGTCACTGCGCACAGTCAGATTATCATTATACGAGTTTGCACCACGGTTTGTGACGGTCTCTCAACCTCCCTGTTAAAAGGTTTAACACCACTAAGATTCAGACATTTATAATCATTTTTTCTCAGAGAGCTTTTCTCCATTTAATAGTGGACATCTCGATATCTGTAGACTACCTGAGGTGCACTCGACAGCGTATCGGAAAGAATACAAATATTTGGAATCAACCAACATATAATTTCTTTTCTAACCGGTAGGTTGCGATTTGTCCTGATGCAAAATCGTTTTTGGAAAGCTTGAGGCGCACTCGCTTGCGTATCGGCGGACTCCAAACGATAGAATCAGTTTGATGAGAAGTAAAGTCAAACGTAAATCTCGTAGTGGACAAAAGCTCAGTGTAAAAAGGTTTTACTACAAATTAGAATCCTTAATAAAATCTTTTATTTTAAAAGAAGGCTTCGGTGGTCTTGAGGATTTTTCTCAATCTTCTATATCCGTCCCAGAACCATACATTGAACAACTTACGATGATTTCGTCAAAGAATTCATCGAATCCCTCAGAAAATTCGCACAAGATTTTTAGTAAGTTTGTCTCATCCCAGGGGAATGTCGCGTAGACACGCTTGACCCAAAACTATAAATTTCTTGATTTTAAACCTATAATTAAAAATCGGTAAATACAAGATCATTCATGATAACAGCTAGGAAATTAAATTTTTCAATTTAATTTTTGCTTTTAAACTTCCTCAAGAATAAGCTTTTCAATACATTCAATAAATTTTTGCATTTATACACTTTCAAAACTTCAAACAATAGTTTATCAATTAGTTTTTCTCTTTATGTCAACTACTGAAGTAAAAGGGTGTCAACTATAGAATCAAATTTTACTTTCAGAAAAAAAAAACATTTTCTAACCGCCATCAGGAATTAATACATGTCGTAATATAATAGAAGATTAGTTTATGCAGCGATTAGGAATCTTACATTTTCCATAAAGTGAGCATAGGTTGAGCTATGTGATCAAATAGGCAAAAAATTCCTTAAAGTGTCAACTACCGGTATCTTTACTTTTAAAATTTTTATTCGTATTGCCTCGCAAGAATATCTTAGAATTAATTAAATCATAAGACAAAGAATTTACCGAGTTTCTTGCAGCAAATTTAGTGATCTGACAATGGTGCATCGTAACGCGTTATTTGATACACTTTGTTACGGAGTGTATTTATACTTCGACGGCTGATTCACATTTCTAAACTTGGAACCGAGAAAAGGGACAGTGAGTGATCCTTCAAGAGGATCGCATTTCGACGATCGATATTTTACCGCGTTTGGATGGCGGGGAACCATTTCCAGCAATAACGCATTCCTCTGGCCTGAATGAAACGTATATTGCGCCAGTCCGGTATTGCATTTTGTACCGCGAATATATATATATATATATATATATTGGACTGAAAAGCAAATAATATCTTTCGTACTGCTCTCTGCGCCTTAGCCACATAATCCCGGATCAAAAATACATTGTATGTTCCAAGTGTAGTTAATGGCTCAATAACTTTTGCTTTGACGGGACAGAATTTACTGATGAAAATACATACGCGATTTTTCACTTTTGATACAACGACAGGCATAAAAAATACCTGTATGCTAGCCACTGCGAAGTATGCGTGCTTTAACAATAAAAAGTCCATCAATTATAAAATGACCGAAGAGGGAATTTACTTACAGTTAAGATATTCTTGGTGATCGTTGAGAAGATGTAAAATTCTTAGAATTTAATTCGTAATAGGGAGCTCTGCTAAAACTCCTAATTGGAACGGCATTGAATTTTGAACTGGATTTATCTAGTGCAATCAGGTTCGATCTGAGTTTCCAAGAAATAATTTTTACCAGCTAAAAAAAGAATCCGGTCCAATGCAGACATCAAAATTGATGGATGGAACAGGATTTGCAGGTTCAAAATTCATCGCTTCCTATCAGAGATTGTCACTTCCATAAAACCGGAAGGTTGATATCGAATCCAAAACCAGGTAGTTGTAACCTGGATATGCCATAAACTCCGTTGACTCTATCGTATTCCGTACTGGAAGATAAAAAGAAAGTTACGAAATGCATATGCGATTCAAAGAAATCGAGTTCGATTCGAGAAATTTGTTTCTTTCTGCTTTAATTTGGATTTTACGCGAACAAAACCACATTGAACTGAATTAACAAATCTTTATACCTCTATCTGGCAGCTCTACTTGAAATTGAGTTTTTGTAGTTTGCATTCATTCTCTCCCAGCACACTGCCCACTGCTCTCTCGTTATCGCCAATTGATAGTGGAGTTGACGCCGCGCCTTAACGCAAGCAGCTGGTATTCGCAAATAATAATTACGATCGCGTGTGCGTCGGTTATTAGCCGGAGTACCGGAAACTGCTTCCGTTACTAATGATTATGTTTGTTATTCAAGTAGCTTCGCCTAATAGCACCACTTAATCAGCGGCACTTCGCGAATCACGTTGATAGAGACTCCCATCCGTATGTCTAAATGGAATTGCTGCACCGTTGTCCTTACAGGAACTATGGTAATTTCGCGTCGAAAACATTGGGGTTAAATGTCGAAAATAGCGACTAGAGTTAAAGATGTAATGATAAGTCTAGAAATAAAGTAGTGGTCTAGAAGGACAATTAGAGAAAACGCTAGATTTTTTGTAACATAAATATATTTCTTCTACGGCAGCTTAAACTCGACTCTACTCCCCGACTTGTCAAACCAGACTGTCCAAATTCGATTGTTCCTACAGTGACTTAAACGGTGCTCCAGTCACGTATTTTCCCATGCACAAACACACGCACACACACTTTCATACATTCTTAAAATTCTTAATGCTGAAAATTCCTATGCGGGTTGTACATATAGTAAAATAATATTGGAAAAAATATGGTTTATTAAAAGGGAGATATATATACACAAACTAATGAAACTATTGTTGACCGATGAGAGTTGAGGTTTAGTATAGAACTTGTCTTTGTACTTCTTTACAAATAGTTACGTCGTACTTCTTAACTCTCTACCTAATTTTCTAGTAAACAGTACTTGCAAAACTCAACACCCTTTCTCAAACTGGACTCAAGCTAGTCCAGTCACTTTCATACGTTCGAGAGCCTAGGACACTAAAAATTCCTATACGTCTTGTATATACAATATTTTCTCACGGCGATCTTCCTCTAAAACTGCATTATTCTTAAGATGAATTATTTCTATGCTACACTCGGCGCCTTCGATCTTTACTCTTACAATTTATAGATTGTGTTCTCCATTTAGCAAGTGATCTTTGCGTTCCACATTGTATGTTTCGTAAATCCATGAATAATTGTGGATAATATTAGATGCCTATGGAAGCTGCTACTTTACAATTGATGATTAAGATTGTGTATGATTCAATTTGTAGCCATATATAATATATTCCGAGTAGTCACTGTACTGTGGAATGATCTACTGCAAATTTATACCGCGGGGGTCTATCCGCAGTAACAGCCGCACTGCGTAAAGCGTTCCTGCAATTGCATGATGTAAATTCGCTCTTACAAGAGCCACGTAAAAAGAAGTTGCGCATTAATCCGCCATAATTGCGCTGTACGACTTTTATAGTCGTAATTACGATACTCCCCCGCCGACCATCGCTTCGCAAAATGGATGGAGGGTCGACGTAAACTATAGGGTCGGCTGAAAAGACGTGACAATCTGGAAAATGTAATTAAGTACTCTTTAATTCCATTCGAATGAACTAATACTAATACCGCATTGATTACCAGAAAATAAGAGATGAAGAGGAACGTAAGCTATGAAGTAATTTTTGGAAGAATCTCACAGATGGTGAAAATAATTAAAAAGATTTCCAGGAGTAATCCGGCGCGAGATTTAATACTCGTCTGGAATGCTATGGGGTTTTTTAGTAAATCGGCCTCGTGAAAAATGCTGATTTCACTGGCAAACATGGGCTGAAAAGTGGGGTAATAATACGGCATAGTATCATGAATCGTAGCGCCGCACCCTAGCGTCGCTTTAAGCCAGCGAGGGATGTCGCCAGAGGGTGAAAACTGAGAAAGGAGGGTATAATACAAGGTTATTCAAAAACTGTTCATCCAAATTTGAAAAACTACATTACCAAAATTGACAAATCAAGAGTGTGTAAAGCGACACGACTAGCTTTTTTTATCTTTCTCGTTATATTAAAAAACATTGAATAAACGTTTTGTCTCTACTTTATTCTATGAACCCATCAGCAAAACTGAATAAAGGGTGCCTTGGATATGCAGAAAGGTTTCTACTTTCGTTTGGTGTACACTGCAGTATTGTAAGATAAATGCGTATAAAAAAAAGCTCATTCCATCGATCGATATCATTTTGAATAACCCTGTAGTTCTCATCGTGGGCCTTCTCACCGAGCAAAAAACTGCGCCATTACGTCTCGTTAATCCGTTAACCGAGTCTTTCCTGAGCGATGAACGCGAGGATTCTTACCTTTCGTCGCTGGATTTAAATAGGAAAACAAATACATTGAAACCCTGACTTTAATGCTAATAATAATAATAAATTTATCGGCCAGCAATTACGTGAATCTGTTGTTAATCGAGATTAATTATCAAATAATTTTTAAACTTGAAATGAGAATATTTGTAACAAATAGCAAAGAAGCTCAAGGAAGATAATTAAGTCGCACCAAATTTTGCAGCGAAAATAAAAATCTAATAAGAAAAATAAATTGTGAATCATTTCTGAACAGAAAAAATATTTGCAACAATCACATATTCTGTGTAATGTTTTAAATAAAAACAGGATGTTGCATATATACAAAGCGTATTGTTAAGGGTTAATCACTGAATTCACGTTTGCTCGTTCTTTGCTGAATATATCATATAAGGGAGGAATGACTTAATCCTGGCTTTTGGCTCATCGTGTGCAGAAATATGCATATTTAAGACATTATCTTAATACTAACATTTTGATATAATATATATTACCGTCGACGTTTCGGTTACTATCAGTAACCCTTTTCAAGAACTTATTATTAAAGAAACTTTACAAACTGAGTGGACCGGCGCATTTTTAAAATTATGTTACGTCGCGCAGGACAAGGCGACACAGCTGCAAAGGATCGACACTCGCAAACCATAAAACGATCCTAAATCAAACATACTTTAACATACCCTTTTGTTCATGGGAAAACATCTGGGCCTGTTATTACGATAACCAGGCATAAAACATTCACAACAGTATACCCAAGTAAAAAGGGGTCTTATGGCCACAGGGCCCACTCAGGTCTGTCGGACCAGCGGCCGGATTATCGGGGCAGTGAATACCCTGAGTATCTACAAAAAGTAGAGTATAGGAGGGATAGTTCCACCCCCGTAGAAATTAACCAATAAGCAGTTTACGCTGACAACCAATCCTGTCGTCTGTATACCCGCTGACGCTACATACCGATCTGTTCATATAACTAACAAACATTGACGAGATTAGAACTATTCGGACAGACGATCAATACACAGATACGGATCCAAAACACTTACACACATTTTCTGTTACATTACAAACAGTTGTCATACAGTCTTGTACACATTAATCCTGTATATAATGTAACTGTCTGTCGGGCCTTACCCAAGGCAACCAACTGGACGGCTTGCTTATATGTTTACTGATATACTAATGGGCTCGGGCCTCCGAGCCTCGGATGACGGTGGTGGACTTGGTAGGGTTCGAATGATGACACGCCTCGATTTTAATTAATAACCAATAGTTTATCCATAAAGTAAATCGTGAAATCTTAAATCCTTCGTTATTGTACTAGACGCGATATCCTCGGCGGAATGCGCGTATCATCGGGGTGGCGAATTGACCTTTGCTCCGTGAACAACGAAACACTTAATGATAAGTTAAAACAATTATTACCGCGTACGCGGGTCGGTGGAATCAATTGGGACGTGATCTCGCTTTTCTCACGACTTTAGAGCTGCAGCTCGTGAAATAACACGATGCGTAGTGTTTACAAAATTGCGCATGACCTTGAATCTATGGTCCTTCCGCTTGACCCCCCCCCCCTGGTGGCTAAATTTAGATTTTGCGATGCGACTTCTCGAGGTCAAGGCTATGGGATGTCATTGGCTTTCCTACACGACGAAACGAGTGAGAATTGCTTTTGTCGCGTGCCCTCTGGCTTCCCCTTGAAACCAGGTGCGACAAAATGGCAGGCGTAATGCGTGGGTCGCTCGAAGAAACTTAGGACGACTCACAGGGGTACGAGAGCCCTGCGAGTTTTCCAGTTCCCGGGAAACGACTTCGGCTCAGCACTGTCCAGCTCGTGTACGCGACCTGAGCTGACTAAACTGGCAACCGTATCTGTCCGGCCGCCATTGCTGGGGGAGAGCGTAAGGCCCTGGGTCAGCCTTTTAGAGAATATCCGGTCAACCTACGTGGGTTCGGCAATCCAAAGATCGAGCGTTCCCACGACGCCCGAATACACACCAGGGATTGCTCGCGTACTTTCCGAGACGGGAGTACGATTAGTAGGAACGGTGGCTGACGATGGCCGTTGATCGGCGATACATAAACTCGCTAGGAGAATCGGCACGCACCATAGTGAGCTGGGCGAATTCTCCGCGAGATGATTGGGTTACGAGGCCGTACCGCGAACCCGCACCGCCCAGAGCCGGTCAAGCGCTACACCACCTGAACGCACTTTTCCAGGCACAGCGGAAACACCAAATCTAAGACAAGTAGGGCATCTTAGAGAGTTAGGTCATCTCTCAGGCGCCGTGTCGGCAAGCAAGGACTGTTAGGTATGAGTAGAACCGTTGGCCCAGTACCACTAACCGTTCCTCGTTTCGGCAGATGTCGATTTACTTGTCGTCGCGGAATATGAAGCCAATAACTATTATTTCGTACTCGGGACTATCACGCCCGAATACAAGTAACACCCTTTTTGTATTCCCGCGAGTGATTGTGCTAATGTGCACACTACGATCTGAACAATCGCGTGAATTGAGAATTGGCATGTAGCCTTATGTTTCTAAAAACATCCTTCCTATTTAATCACCAGATGCAGAGCAGTGATGCCAGGACGTGGGATTTTTTCCCACGTGGGAGCGTTCGTGCGCATGCGCATGCGACGTCACAGCTCGGCGGCGATACTTTCCATGGACGTACTTATGCGTAATAATAGGTACGCTAAGGGACCTTTCCCAATCGTTTCCCACCTTTCGTTACAGTGAAGGTGAATCGCGTAGTGCTTCTCCAGAGCAAATTTTTTCAAAACGATTTTAATTTATTATGTAATATAGTATGTTCTTGTGTACTGTATGTTTTATATATGTTCTTGTTTGAATACTAGGAAGGTTTTCTGCAGTTTTCCTTACTCTTGCAACAAATGTTGGCATTCATGTAATAAATCAGCTGCAGATGTACGAAATAATAAAAAAATAAGTATTCATTTATTTCCATGTAAATATGTTATTTCTTTTAAAAATGTCCTTTTCGTCTAATTTCTACCGTATTTCAATTGTAACGGGGGTCTAACGATACCCCATATTTGAGTAAAGTATATACGTTACTGAGAATTAGGTAGTGTGCAAGGGTGGGAAAAATCTCACGTCCTGGCATCACTGATGCAGAGTACCTTTCTCGTGCGCTGTATCGATCTCCTTTGATCGGAAGATCTAGGAGAGGTCTCGACGCATGCGCACGAGATTTCGTTGATCAGGGGATTCGGTCGGCCACTCGCAGACCGCCCGAGTGTATGAAACCGTCCATACGGATACAATAAATACAAGTTAATCATTAAAAACGTTATAAAACTCAATAAGTCTCAAACACTGCTCACTGTACTGCTCTCAGTTGAAACAACCCTATCATCCCAACAGGACATAGGGTCAACCATGGTATAAAGACGCGCTTTGCGATATCGAGTTTATCGGTCGGAGATTTACTACCTCCAGTGACGGACCATCAGGTTTGAGTCTGTCGTGTCGCAAACGCGCATAAATGCATACTCCCTCTTTGTTCCTGTCGCAAGGACAGAGAAGATACGCGTACAACCGGTACGCGCGCGGTACAGAACAAATTAGTTGTTCATGCGTAAGCACTTCTTTCTTTCTTCTTTCACCATGTTCGTAGGCAATTAACTGGGTTTTCAACGGATGACTCGCGTGGTTTTGACCATGGGTTCTATTCCACGTGGGTTAAAGATTAATGCCAAGGTCCAGATATTAACAGCACGATAATTTGAATCGAGAGGCTTAGGATCGTGAATAATCGCAGATTCACGCATGAAGATTTGCATCGGCGAAAAGGAAGTGGTAAGGGGACGATTTTCCGTAATTACGCTCATTGTGCTATGTTACGCGGTATTTAGGCGGGACAATAGCATCACATTGCGCAGAACTGCGAATCTTGGTGCCTTGTCCGGCAAAATCGCAAGGGAGAAGTCAGAATCTATTGTGCTTTAAAAGGCGACATATCAAACACCTTTGAACAATCGCTAAGTTGAAATGTTTGTTCGCTCAATTTTTAACATCTATTGATAAAATCTTTATGAGTGTATGTTGTGTCTGATTTTAACATTCATGATTACAGTCCGCGTATGACTTTATTTCTTCGTTTACTTCATTCTAACATCTATCCCTATGATAATTCATATCAATTACTTTACTTCGACTTGCTCATATATTGTAATATACCGGTCATATTCCTAAGATAGTCTGGAATCTAAACGTTTTAAAGTAGATCATATCGTATTGCGTAAAAAATCGATCAGCGGTAGTATTAAGAAACGTGTAAAATGCTATGAGAAGCTTGATGAAAGTCATGATTTCGAAACTAATTATGCTTTACTAACTGTTAAGTATACTAATACTAATTAATGTAACCGTTAACTGTTAACTGATACTAACTAATGCAAAAGTAACTATTAATACTACATTACATTGCAATGGAAGAAGATAAAATTGGCAGAAATCATGATTCCAACAAGATTAATTATTAAATCTCTATTAGAAACGTCGAGGATTTCCGCAATGTCAAGGAACTGGTAAACAAACAGCTAACTCGCTCTACGCAATTAACGCGTTAAAGCTTTACGCGAGAAACGTGCAACGGGAGAGGGTAAAACCGGCGCAAGTTACTCAATCGATAATCGTATCTCCCTTCCGCGCTCCTTTCCCCGACCTACTGAACTAATTCGGCGGTGAGTTTTCTCTGTGGCAAGGGTCGGTCTCCTCTCAGCGATTCCGGGGCCCTCCGTCTTGGAACTCTCCCTAATAGCTCGTCCCTCACTGGCCAGGAACAATTCCCTCTCCTGCATTACACGAAAAAGGGCCTTAATTTGATTTAACCGCCATCCCGTGGAATAAAACGGGGGCGACTCTTATAATTCCTGCCTCTCTCTTTCTCTCTCTCTCTTTATCTCTCCATATCTCTACCTGTCTCTCTCCGCAACTCGCTCCAGTTACATTTTTCTCCGGTTCCGGCTGGCAGCAATTCTAAAGACACTTATTTCGTGCGCTTTGGGCGCTCCTCCGTGTAACAATGACTGCACTTTCCGAAGAACCTGCACGGCAACTTGACCCACTTTACCGCTTTTCCTTCGCACACTTCTTCCCCTTCCTCACTTTTGTACCAGCCGCTGGACCAACGTAGATCGACGCGCGTAACTTTAAGGAAAGATCGTACCACGGAAGGTCAACTGTGAAAGTATTTTACTCGCAGGATATCCTAACGAAGCATCAATAGCAAATATGTAGAATCATACTCGGCGCAGTACAGCAAAGGGCCAATTCGGTTAGGCTTCCAAGGAGAATCCCTCGATCGGAAACGATGCATAGCGGTTTGGTTGGAATTCGGTCTGCGCTCGAATATCACAACGTTGAATCGTCGGAGCCGAGCTGCAACCGGTCTAACTAAGTGCCCAAGTTTCTGCATAAATATGTCATGCTGTCTCGGTCGAGGACCTTAGCCTGTGTCGTTTCGTTATTCGGACGGAAATTAAACATAGATACTTCGATGCTCATTTCCAGTTTTCGAACTGCCGGTGGGAGCAAGTTGGGCTGAGGTCTCGATCCGGGATGAATCCCAAATCCGGCTGCAAATGAATTTTGGTAACTCCTTGCCAACCAGGCTATTTCATGATTCTCAAGTTTTTTGCTTAATAGGTTCTAACAAATTTTCTTCAGCTTGCTGGTTATTGTGTCTTAATTCGTAATCGCTTTTCCTAAACCTTGTGGTTAAAAACAATTTATCTGTTTTAATACCGTAGCTAAAGCATTAGATTTAATTAATTTAATTAATGTACATAAATCATTAGCCAATAAATCGGAAATATTTGTAAAAAGAAATCAGGTTTACGATCATTTTTCAATACCTCAATTATTTCTTCTGTATAATCTTGTTTTTGTAGATGATATGATACCAATTGCAAGTGTCTTTTATTGTTTGGGATAATTCCCAGGGATTTATCATCTCTACAGATTTGTAGGCGCGTGGCCCATAACTGGCGTAAATCTGCTGTTAAATTTGTGCTTTGACGACGACATCGTTGTCGCAAATTGCGTTACATGACTGCACGGAGAAGGCGATGGACGCCCTGTAGCGTAGCTGCAGGGTAACCAAAGTACGTAACGGAATTCAGCCTGGTTGAAACTTCTCCGTTATGACCGCCTGTCTCGATTATCGCACGTAATCGATCTTTTGTCCTTCCGGCTTAACAATCAACGCAGATTTTGGAACGATTATACAAGCATCCAGAGATTGCTTCATTCTTCGTTTCGTCCTTTTTTTTTTACCGTACGAATATTATTCACCGATGAAAGAGAAGATTAAAATTTTCGCTGCAAAAGTCTGATTTTAAACCTCTATCTAGCCAATCACTGTAACCTCAAAAAAAAAAAAAAAGAAAAAACAAAAACCTATAAGTATCTTAGCTAAATAGTTTAGTACTCAGCTATTGATACTCGATGTGATAGATGGGAGATAAAAAACCAACTGGCGGTTTGGTACGACATTTCTACTCAGATGCGAGTCATCTTCAAGTATGTTAAGTTAAAATACAATGTACATACAGAAATAAATATACAATCAACAGCTGCCCGCTAAGACCATATAACTAAAGTACTTATATAATAACGAGGAAAAAGATAGTTAGGAGCAATGTGTCAGAAAAACTTGTAAAGATTTGAATATTTGTCCTGCGAATAAACTTTTTACAATGAACTAAGATGAAGGCGGGCCTAACAAAGAAAGATTTAGGGAAAAGGAAGAAAATCTTATATGATTCAAAGGAGACAGAAAAATATTAATGTTTGTAGGTTGCCAAGTTAAACACAGCGAAGAAACACTTTACGATGTACAAAAGAATAGTATAGAGAGACTAAGGAAATTTCGTGTAACAAACATTTTAAATATTTTAATCCAGTATACGTGGCAGGATGTACGAGTGCAGAAAATCAGAATATTTCCCAGTAACAGGGACAAGCGAGAATTCCGAGAAAAAATACCTCGAAAAATGATCGAGCCTTGACCACAGGATTTCGAGGAACGAAACGCGTGCAGAAACGAGCCAATTCCGTCAGGTTTTAAAAAGCATGAGCCGTACTCGAATTTAAATGGGTTACGAATCGTGAGTGTGGCTCGAAGCAAAAAATATATATTCCGCGGGCTTTTTTCCGCCGAAAGATCTCCGTTCGTTTTGAAGGACATCACGGACTTTGCGATGGACACTTGCCCGTCCGAAAATTCATATCTAATTAGCGACTCGGAGAACGAGAGGAAAAAAAAGGTAGGATTTACGAGCGCCATGCTCCTCGCTATAACCAAAAGGCAGATGCAGGCTCTTCGTTCTTGCTTTATTTTCTTTGCAGTATGGATACTCCGGCCGCCATCATCCTCAATTTTCCGCGTTTATTCCACATGACGATGCTCCATCAAGCCTCTTCTCTCGGCTATCGTCTTCGTTTCTTCTACTTGGCTTCGATGATCCACGCTGCTATATCTCTTCCTCCTTCGTCCTTTAACACTGAACCTACCAGTTCTAGATATATTTATGTATATCACGTATATCCTTAAAGAAAGAGACTATTAAGGAGAGATGTCGATAGATCGATAGAACAATTTACACTCTGCGGTAGAATCATGAAAGATCCCCAAAAAATGGCCTCCTACGAAGTATAGCAATTTGTTTAAGAAACGACTGAGACGGGTCATATTGACCGCTTCATTGCACTAGGACCACATCTCATAATGAGGAGGATTACTCTCCCTGACTCATTATAGTCTCCTTAAGCAATAGACACGTCTATCTCTCTATTACATTTATCAATTGGTGTCTTATTATTCAATACAGATTTATAAGGATTTAGGGAGTTTGTAAGTACGAGTGATTTTGTTTACAGTATGAGTTAATTGTATTTTTTTTATAACACGATGATTTATTACATTTGCCTTATTACAAATGATTTGAAAGATGATTAAAGCTAGATAGATGGGGGAACCATGTCAGTAGTAATACATACTCAAAAAAGTTCTTTATAAAAAGAATCTCTTTGTGATGAAAAGCAGGTAGGAAGTACGTATTTGGCAAGCAAGCCAAGAACCTTGAGACACTACTGCAAGTTGCATTGATAACCGTCCAGCATCTGCTCGATTCAATGCCACGTAATAGAAGGTAATTAATGATATTATGTCGCGCTTTTCGAAGAAACGAGAATTCGTGTGAGATTTGTTCGAGGTAGGAATTTCGTTTCTTACCAAACGCATCGCGTGTTATGTTAATTTTTCAAGAATGACTATCTTTATTCATGCCAACTTTCAATTTGAGACGCCAATTCTTTCGCATTTTTTTGTCGTGTTTACTCCCTGAGAAAGGTCAACGACACGGTATCGAAAGTGATTAATAACATTTTATAGAGTCGTCATCGGCATCTGATTATGATTTTGCATCGGTGTCATGCACAGCCTAGATAATTTTGGGGAGCTTTTTAACTCTTTTCCTTTGAATTCGTTTTTTACCTGCCACGTTAATCCTTTACCACGTGAAAATGTTTGCCTATTAATTTTATTACTAACAATGAAAAGGATTTACAATTACTTTTATTAACTACTTTTATTAACTAGAACTACCGATCACTATATCTGCATATCTAAATATTTTATAATTAATTATGAAAGAAAAAAACGGTATAGTGTAATAGATCAATCATTAAAAATGTGATTTAGTTCTGAAAGTATTCGTTTTTCAAAAACTGACTTATTTAAACAAAATAATGATAAATACCTGAATTAAATATATTTTCTTACGTTTTCTATCATTTTTCCATATTTGTAGCAAAAAATAAATTCCGCGGCAATAAAATGATTCTTCATTAACATTGATGTAATGTTCAAAGAAGCTTTATTTTTAAAATAATAAAAATATGATTTTTACTGCATTTATTGTTATTAAGTTACTTAATGTCATAAACCAATATTAAAACAATAGTTATGATCAGAATTTCTTTGAAAAACTGATATCAGTTGTATTCGTTAAAAAAAATCCTTTGAAATGAAATCACACTTCTAATCAATATTATTTTATAACCTTATATACATTTCCTAAATTTTTCATCTTTATTGTCTCAGATTTTTGTCACTTCGTTATTTACCATATATAATATTACATATAAAGAATATGTAAATATATCAAAATAGTGGCTCATAGTTTGAAAGTTAAATATTCAGTTTTGAAAAGATTCAACGCACACTTATACAGTTCAATTTTATATTTCACATAATTTTCGAGGAGTCTAATCCCAACCAGGAAATGTTAAATTGAGAAAGGCTTCTCTCCTCCGGCGATCGATGTTCGTAGGTGAAATCCGTGGACACCATGCCCAGATACGAAACCATGGAGTCATGAATAGATGAAAAGAAGATAGAATTGAAAAGTTCGGCGGGTCGCATACGCAATTCTGGCCTGTGTCCGTAAGTCGGTTTGCTTTTGCTCGACTTCAGTGCCCCGTCGAAATTACGTCGCCGTCTTGCGACCATTCACCCTGTAGAAACGCCCGATTTTCGGTCATCTCTGTAGAAAATTTTCGTTAGGTCTTGGATGAACAGTGTTAATCCTTTGCGGACGTATTAAATTTATACATAGGTGTCGTGCTGGTTGGAATTAATTTCCGTTGAACGAACAGTAATACACAATTTGCAAGATTATGAAGGAAAAACAATTTATAAATTCTTTTGTAAACCTATTAGCCCTTTGCGGACCATGCGCTCTTCACCGTTTCGTTTTAGCAGATCCGCGCTGAATTCGCAAGTGCGTACCAGCTGATCCGCGCAGATTTCACGAGTTGCTTATCCGCTCGGTAGCATTTACTTTGGTCAACATTTATGACCTTACTAACATAACGTACTTATGAATTAGTAGATATATAGTTTTCTTTCCATTTCAGATGCATAGTGCTCTGACGTTTAGCCATATTCTTTACAAAAAAAAATTATTCTATAAAAATGTAGGATTTGAAAATGCTTTCTAGTTGTGCTACGATGTCGAACTGTACACCACGGTCTGTTTGAAAAGACTAAAACGAAGGCGCGAATTTCAAGATGCATGGTTTATTTTAGATTTGCTATACTGTAGCTCTTATCTTATCTCATTTAGCCTACAATTGAGACATAGTCGGGTGAAACTTGATACAGGACGCGCCAGAACACAAAGCGAAGTCGAGCCACACTCGACATCTGACGTGCCAGAACGAAAAGTGATGTCGAGCCACACTCGACATTGGACCGCAAAGGGTTAGATGTATATGTACGTAATAATATGCTTTAATTTAATGTTTTTATATAAAAATTATATTTTATAGTTTTCCATCGTATGGTGTATTTCAAAAGCAATGTTCAATATGAAGTCCTGATTTTCGAGAATATGTGTCGCAAAAATGATTAGTTTAGCGTCTTTCGCCCTCGATTTTTCTGTTTGAAGATAGTGGACGATCTTTACTCTTTACATAGTATACTTTACTTTACTTTACTTCATAGTGCCGCAATATATGCAGTTTGCCATTAAGCCTTTCCTGTTCATCCGAGGACAATGGCCTTCCTGATTTCGAAGCTGCTCCACCGCAAAAATCACCTACAACTTGTTTCAACAATTTTCGGACAAACATAAGCTATGTTGCTATCAGTATCATTATTAACGTTATCACTATATAGATCAAAGTGAGTGTTTAATGAGTCAAAATAAAACTTGTCATCGCTACTTTCAGTTTTACGGTACAATTATTTCGGTAACTTTCTTTTCCCCAATTTAGAGTATTATTTTTAAAATATCTTAAGAAGCGAGAATGCCTAATTACACTTAAACCTGCCAGTAATACGATAGGCCTCCGAGGCTTTCATCGTGGAACGTTTTCCCCTCCACATCTCTGTGCCCCCCCCCCCTCAAGTTGTCGTTTCGTCTATGTGTCGAAAAATTGGTTGTTCATGGGTCTTTTTAGGTTTCACCTCGCTAAATCTTCTTTCTGCTGAATTATTATTGTCTTTCATAAACGTTCGAGGTTCTCCGGCCTGCATGTACTTTCTTCGTAAATTTTCTGTAGGCCTTCCAGTCCTATTATGTTACTCTAAAGGGTTGTAGGCCTTAAAGTCTTAGAATGTTTCTTTCTGTTTTCAGTTCCACTTATTTGATACAAATTAATTTTTACATTCTCCAAGGTTTTTCCAACTCATATAACATCGAAATATTTACGCTGGTGCAAAAAGCCGATTTCCCGCCTTGACGTCTTGATAACACTTGCTGAACAATTATCTGCCTCATAGATGCGTGGGAGATTCAAAACTCCAATTCATGAAAATTTAAGGCAGAGTATATTAAGATATATCCGTAAACCTAAGTCTATTGCAGCTATACCTACAAACAAGGACACTAAAGCACATACTGCGGCAAATTGTAAAGAAAATCGAAAATGACACGCGATATATGCGGCCACTCACATTTGTGAGGAACATCATAAAAAACTATGCCTTAACTGTCATGAAGACTGAAAAATGAATTTTATCATTTTATTAATTAACTTTAAGTTTGATATAATGTTTCTTTCTTTTGTTGTATTTTATACTTTTCATAATATTTTTATTTAGTTTGCAACAGCTGCGGTCAGTATAAAGGTATTGTGATATATTGATCAATTATTATGGTATTTACTTGGATAAGTTTCTAAGTATATCCTTGTACTTGCAGGCCACCATTGATCGTAGCCCAGTAATTATCAAATTAATATCCCATAATCGTGAAATACCAATTTGTAATTGCGTATTTTCACATTCTTTTACCTCTCACACAATGCAGACCACCATCGATAGTCAAAGAATGAATACCTTATAATCGTAAAGCAGCAAATCGCAATCGCGTACTTCGACATTTTCGTAACCATACTCTCGCACTTGCAGACCACCATCAATTATAATGCAAAAACTGTCCAGTTAATATCTCATAACTGTGAAACACCAAATCCTGATTGCGTACTTTGACAGTTTTCTAATCATACGCTCGTACCTGCAGGCAACCATCGCCTAGTTCGGGTACGACGGGGACCTCGACAGTGTCCTCGAGCGGTGCCGAGGGCGAGGGCAGCCAGAGCATCGGGATGTATGCCGTGGGGGGCTCGGTTTCTACGGCCGCGGAGGCAACGACGGCGACACCCATCAGCACTGCGTCCTCGGTTCCCATAACCACTAGTGGCGTGGTTCCCGGGACCGGAAACCTCGCAGGAAGCAACATCACCAGGAGCGTCTCGGCGCCCACGGGAGCTAGGCCCGTCGTACAAGTCACCAGCTCCGCCAGCACTTCCGGCACCATGTCCCAGAGGCCCAGGCTAAGAAGAAACATGAGCCGCACCGAGGCCATCCGAAAGTGTGTATCCTATTCTCCATTAAAAGTACTTTAATCTTTTTTGGCGCCACATAGGTACATTTTGTCTACCCGATGTGGAAAGGTTTAGGAAAAAGTTTTAAGTTCCAGCTTTTTATACCTTTTTTTTCTGATTTCACTTACTCTTTGCCATTTTCTCATATTCTTTCCTCCATTGAAAATGTTACAATCTTTTTTAAGATATATCGTAAAGATGCAATCGGAAATTTAGAGTTCTTGTTCCTATTCTATTCTTCTTTATCTTGTTGTATTCATTTTGGGTTACTCTCGCGTCAGAACTTCTGCCGTGCGATATGCAGGATGAAAGATAAACAAAGAGAGGAAATAAGAGTATCGTGCAGAAAGATCGGAAATAACATTACAACGATAACAAACTTGGTTAATCGTGTCGTTAAAAATGATACAACCTTGTAAGATTGTACCGTTTCTACCGAAACAATTAACCAAGTGGATTTATTGTATTCAAGAAGTTAATCCATCCTCGAAAGATAATCGCCGCCTGGACTAAGTAAAGAAGCACTGCTTTCGGTGTAAATCCATTCGTTTGTTATCTTCCAATACCTAAACAATTATCTCCTTGAGCGAACCGTAATACAGAGAATCTTACGATCCCTTTTCTTTTTTCAAATAGCACCATTTCTCGCACGTTTCTTTACTCACTTCTTCCATCCACTGCATTATGTTTCACGAGTTTCGTGGGTTTTCCCTCTCTTTTCTGAGTTTCTGCACGTTTGGATACAAAGCTCTGTCTGTTTACTTCCCTTTTTTCTCATTTCAACCGCGATGCTTTATCCCCTCTCCCTTTCTTCCCTCTTCTTTTTCTTCCTTTTGCCACTCTTTCCCCAAAAAATTGTTTCGTGAATTCCGACATCATGTTCGTTTAGCATCGGATTTAACACAGCCGCGGAAGAAATAACTTCAAGCAGAGGTTAATCTACCGTAAAGAGTACCAGCTACCGTCATTAACACTCTCGAACGTGTTCGAAAATGTAATGAAAAATTCAAACACGTTTGTTTAGTGCTAATTAGAAG
Source organism: Ampulex compressa (assembly GCA_038496175.1). Taxonomy (NCBI): domain Eukaryota; kingdom Metazoa; phylum Arthropoda; class Insecta; order Hymenoptera; family Ampulicidae; genus Ampulex; species Ampulex compressa. The sequence goes on along the minus strand of JBCFXI010001586.1, from coordinate 27,684 downwards.
AATTAGGTCATGCCTTTATATCCAGTATCTACACCATATATAAAATAGATTTTAAAAAATAATGTACACTTAGTGGCGGTTACACGAAATGCGATGTTCGACACGTTGACCGGTACGTCAGTCCCTGGTGACTGACAGCGGACTTTCCGTTTGGATAACGCGGGTCCTTGGGACTGACAGCGCACTTTTCATATGGGCGACATCGGTGCTTGAGAGCGGGAGTGTCAAGAATTGAAAAACTAATATAATAATTTTAATGGTTTATTAAAACATGCTAAACAAAGATGTGGTTGGGATTTGCACATATTACAAAACTAAATTCGCTGTTCATATAGATCTTTACACCCTCGTGGCTTCTAAATTCGCTGTTCATATAGATATTACACGCTCGTGGCTTCTTCTAACTCGTGGTTTCTTGGAGGTCACTCTCTTACCCTTTCCGACGTCTTTCCCTTTTACTTAGATATCCGTATATTTTGTATATTGCATTGACTGTGCCCTTGTGCGCCTGTTCATAGAAAAAAGCCCGGCAAAAGTGGTGTTGCGCGCAACGTGTTAATAAACAAAAAAAATCGTTTATTTCTAATTGATGCATCGGTGTACATTGAGAATCTTAATTTCACCGCAGTTACATCAGGCGAGAGACGGCGCAGTTTTTCGGCGTGGACGAAGAATCCGAGGCTTTGGAGAAACAAAGATGGCTGGACCGACGTCGGCGAATGGCATCGAGGAAATACGGCGCTCTAGTTCCGGAGCACAGGCCGCCAGATCCTGATATCACCAGAGATGTTCCAGATACCACGGAGATACCGGAGGTGAGTGAAATTTTGGTGATATTTAAAACTCGACGTGTGCAAAGTGGCCATGATCTCACGATTATTTTCACGATACAGCTATACACGATAGATTCAACATATCTACATATATACTATAGCGGACTTCGTTGAATATGACCATTTTGGACCTTAGGAACTGTCCTAATGGTAACCGACTGATAACATTAACACTATATGTACCAGCCACTTTCTGGATGTATTGATGTATACCACATAGATCCTTAAAGAAAATGGGTATTGAGAACAGATATCGATAAATCGATAGAATAATTTACATTCTGCAGTAGCGTCATGGAAAATTTCAAAAAATATCCTCTTACGAGGTACAGCAATTTTTTTAAGAAACTACTGACCGGTTATTTTGACTTCCTCAGTAGGTTTAGTGCTAAACAGAGGATAAGAAATCTTCATTATGGGACTTATATGTACGCTTTTTATGTTTTGTCTACTATGATTTGAAAAGTCTATTATGAAACACTTTATAGAGTCCCTTTAGCTCAAGAACTGATTGAGTTAAACTATCAGCCATCGTAAGAATTCGACGTTTATATGAATAGAAAATCCACGAAAGTCCTCACGAAGCATTAAGAAACAATGTATCGCAAAATTCAAGTCAGCACTGTGTAAAAATACAAAATTCTTATTTTATTCATATAACGGCAGGTTTGGTTATAATAGGTAGATTACTTTTAACTAATTTTTTATTAAATATTCATAAATTGTCGTCAATACGTGAGTAATAACATTATCCGTATTTATAGGAAGTCAATTCCACTGTACATTTCTTAAACAGAAGAGACGGAAAGGAGAACGATAAAAAGATACATTTATTTCATTCAATATCGAAACAATATAATGAGATTTTGATGAGAAATTACATGCATTACTTTGTTCGATTACATTTCATAGTTTTCAATCAAGTTGTCTTTTTAATTATCCTACATCCCTTGCAATTATTAATTCACTTGGCGCCTGCTTTTATAATGGTCAAGTTTTATCATTTTTAGCCAAATCGTCTTTACAATGTTCACATCTTGTATTTGTCAATAAACAAAAAACAATAAATCAACGTTTGCCCAAATATTACGTAAATCGTTTATACCGCGACGATTTTTTTTTCACTTTTACGCTATCTATACAAAACATGAGTTGATTATTTCAAACCACCGTGGTTAAAACGATTTGTTTTCACAAAGCGTAGTTCTACGAAAAGATAAATACTGTCGCAGTATATTTTTTCTCTTTAACGCGTTCCATGCCGGACCGACTTTTTGTCACTTTCGAACCTATTTTTGATTTTTGTTCAAGCCATGCGAGGTATATTTCGCCATGCCACTACAATTTGCTTCTAACGTATGTTTTACGATTCTTACAATTGGCAAATAATAGTGATAATAGTAATTGGTGAGAAATAGTTATTCCTTTTTAATTTTGCGTTTGGTAAGGAAAATTCTGAATAGCTCGAATGGAAAATATTGCGTGGGGCATATACCTCCCACGCGGCACGGAACGTGTTAAGTACTGATGCAAAACGGTTTTCATTAAAAAGTTTTTCTGCGAGATGGAAAATTTTAAGCAGGGGAAATATGGAGTAATTGAGAAGGAAGTGTGCTATGAGATATATTTTTTACGACATAACTCCTGCCATCGATACGAGAAACGTTTCGACACGAGCTTTTTCTCAAACTACGAAAAAGGAGCGCCCTCAATTTTTTTGAGTGAGTTTTGCTACTTGGCCGGGTTCAACAAACGCGACGAACTACGTTTAACATCGTCATTTTATAATTTCGAAATACGATATATCCAATAGTGTAACTATTGGCGAACAGATGTATTCCTCTCTCAAATAAATAATCGATTTGTAATGAGCATTTGTGTATGTAATTTCGCGAAAATTCCTATTATATTTGTGTTAAATGTGTGTTTACATAAATATATATAGTTTTTGATACAGATTACGAAAGGAACCGTAAATACTTTCTTCCTTCGCAGGGTGTAACGTTAAGAAGATGGCAGCAACCAGTGAGAAGGAAAGACTCCGTAGCACGCATGACGCTCTCGGGACTTCACTACGTGGTCGAGGTTAGTCTTTTAAAAGAATTTTTCTCTTAAAAAGAACAAACATCCTAGTAGACACAAAACAATATACACGGTAAATATTTGACACTCTACAAGTATCGTAATACTCGAAAAAAAAAAAATGGCAACAATATCTAAAAACAAAATTCCTTAAACGAAAGTATTGAAAAGCTTATCATATATCGTCTCTTTGCTATATATGCATTTACCGAAAAACGACATTACAAAAACAGGAATTAGGTAAACATCGCTCGACGAACGTGCATTGCCGGAAAAAGTTTGTCACGGCTAATTATACAGTGCTTATAAATGAGTGAAGTAAAAGTTTATTTCGCGATCTCTGAACAACAACCCGTCCAAACACCCGATTGAAATACAGCATTACTAGAGAATAACTTCGCGAGACCTCGCGGAGCCCGATTGATAACCGAAATGCCGAGGAGATCCAAACTCCGTGCAACAGCGAGTAGAATTGTTCCCCCGTGAATTCGGCGTGGATATCGAAAGCCGGCCTTATTACATTTCCCGTTATTACCGTGGAAAGGAAATCAAAGCCGTGGGAGGGAATGAGGGGTGAGGCCGGTTAATCAACGTTTCGTTATCACCGACCGATATACCATCCTCAAGTTTGCCCGAACTTAAGTTATACATTCGCTTGGAAGCCTGCGCGATCATTAAGGTAACGAGGGCTGCGGTGCGCTCCCCTTCGTTTTCCCGAGCATCAGCCGGCATCCAGCCAGCTTTGATATTCGGTATGCGCCGAGTTACTAATCTCGTACGTGCGTTAATTACTCGTCGCCCGCTCTCGTTACGGCTCTTAGAAGTCAGCCGTACCCTTTGGTCACCGACCGTGCTCCTTAAGGATCCCCGATGAAATACCGCGACGAGCCACCGATTACCTTCTTCATTTTTGAGAAAAACTGCGTTTTAGGGTGGCTACCAGTCGCGAACGTTAACACTAAACCTACCAGTCACTTTTTGGATATATTTATGTATATCACGTATATCCTTAAAGAAAAAGGTTATTAACACTGTGCCGTCTGCACGTCTAATCAGGATTTATTTGTTTGGCGCTGATAAGACTGATTGGGATCATTTTGCTTGTCACTGGCAGTTTTTCGAGGTTCTTGAGAGATCATAAGTCGCGAAGTTTGACTAATCTCATCGTCAGTTCTCATGAGTTCTCTATCCTGCTTCTCTATTTTCGCGAAATTTCGAGGATAAATGTAAATAAATGCAATTGTTTTTCTGAGGATGCAACGTCTTCTATCTCTTCACGATTCTCAAATTCAAGTGGAACATCGGACCAGCTATCCGCGCACTCATTACGTATAACCCTGTCTTTTCCTTCGTTTGCCACTATCGAAGAACATAAGCTCTTATAAAAAACGAAAAACTTGTTAATATGTCTGTAACTTATCGTTACTTAAAACATAACACACGCGATACTGATGTTCGTTCGATAGCTTTGACCGCGGCACCAACACGGTATCACCGCCATCTTCCCCATATTTTTGCGCACGATACCAACGCGGTGTTACTGGCAATTATCAATAATTTTACTCACGACACCAACGTGGTGTCACTGGCATTTGGCGATAGTTTTCTCGGTACACCAACTTGGCACTATTGAACAGCATAGTGTCAAAAAGAGATATCGATAGATCAATAGAATGATTCACACTCTGCGGAATCATGGAATATCTTGTAAAATGTCCTCTTACCAAGCACAGCAATTTTTCTAAGAAACGACTGACCGATCATTTTGACCTATTCGGTAGATCTAGTGTTAAAGTACGGTTTTTGTACTTTCAATTTTTTACCATTGTAAGGGACAATAACGATCAGATTGTAACTCCACTTCTGAATTTGTAAGGAATGACTTTCGTTGGTTCAACTAAACGTAAACGTTTTTGGTTGAATAAAAACGAAACTAAACGAAACTAAACGTTGTTGGTTTCAATAAACTAAAATTTGTTAACGGTATACAGGCTGGCGTAAGATCGTCGATGTTCGAGATGCGCGATGTGCTTTCCGTGAATTTGTACAAGAAACTGTCCTCTTGGTTGAGAATTCGGCAACGATCGGGAAATATCAACAGAGGCATTGTTTCGTCGCAAGACCTTTGCGGGCGTTCATATTGAGATCCGCGGTTAGCTTATCGCATAAACTAAAGCTTTTCCATGTGATATATATACTTTAGGTCTGGTGGTTCAGAACCCACCTTAAATAGTAACTCCTACCCTGCCCTACATCTACATTGTTTAAGCTTCGGATACTTTACGACTCTTACATCATAGGTCGTATACTTTATACGAATACCGAAACTATGATACTGTCTACTGTCTTCGTGGCTATAGGCTTTATTTTACATGTGTAATGTGTACTAATATTTAGGCCCGTATCTAAATGTTGGCATTGTTTAAAATTATCTTACATCGTTATCGGTAACTTTAAAATAACATCACGTTGACGTGGTTTGTTCTAAGTGGGTTGCTATTTTTTTTTTTAATTCGTAGGTTATTATAATTTAAAAGTCGTCAAGTGATCCATTGCATACACCTATTTCCTTTCTTGCTTCTTAAAACCATACGATTACACAAAAAAGAAGATTAATGTACGTGTCGACGTCTTGCACGCTGAATTTAGCTGCTCGTTGAACCGATAATCCGTCGTGTGCGTTGACGCTTCAGAGAAAAATAGATGTGTCTATTTCTCTCTCTCTCGTATCCGCTATCAACCCTTAACTCAGCAAGAAGGCCGTGGTGCGTGTATCGATGGTTGGGCGAGTGTCGCTGGATAGCTATTTTTGGGAGATCTTTCCCGTGAGCAACTGCTGCTCCCAGTAATGGTGGCGTTCCCAAAGGCAGATCACCTCGCCGTACAAGATTTTCGGACGGCGACTAGTTGGGTTGTATCACGGGATCCGGAATCAAGGGTTCGAGAATTGAGCACTCACGATATAACGACAATGTATATATTTACACAATGAATAAAACGGTTGACCATGAATAAGTCGTTCAGCGTAATAAACTTCTACGATTGAGATGATGAATGGCTACCTCTAGACTGAGGGATTGCATATCGGTGTGTATTCGCGTGATGTTCGACTAAAAGTTCTTGTTCGTTGGAAGGACGTTGCCTATTTAACTGGCATTGAAGATGCCAGTTTGGTGGGGCGGTTCTGCAAGGGTAGGGCTGACGGTTCCGTTAAACGTTTTTCGCGTTTGTTAATTAACCTTTACCTGAGCAAGCATTTGTTCACCAGATGTGTTATGGTTATTTTGACCAGGTTCTTGCCTGGTCACCCTTTGCTTGAGTTTTCTACAGAGTCATAAAACGTCTGGTAACCACTCGCTCAGGTATACCTCACCGTTAATGCCCCATGCAGTAACAGTGTGATCAAAATGCAAACATCAAAAACGAATTTGTATCACTTACAGAGAATTAAGATGTTCTACGATAATCTTCCGATAATTCTAAGTTCCGTGGGCTAGGTAATAACTACAAACATCGCTATTTTTCACCAGGTAGATGCGGAAGACCTCGTTTACCCTGAATGCATCCTACCAGTTCTTTTAATGTATCGGTTCAACAGCGCCTACCCGTTTTAATGAGCTTTGCTTTATCCCTGCCGTGGCTTAATACGGCCCGACAAAAAAAAACCAGCCGCGTAACTTCCGTTAATTATGGCTTTTTACTTGGAAAAGCATTCGGCTAATTACACAAAATTATGCGCCGAGGCCTGCCAACCTTCGAGCGCACCGGTGGCATATTTGATCGGTCCGTATAACCAATCATTTGACTAATTCATTAGTTGAATGTCTGCCTACCTGCAGAAGCAATTACGTTACGAATTGCTCTTTGATTTTGGCGAACGGTAATAAACGATCGATTGGTCAAATATTAGGAACATCGGATCGCAGTATGCAACGTATCGCGACGGTCTGCATAGAAGTAATCCTATAAACATGCTGCAAAATCGATAGGAGATAGAAATCAATAAATCCGATAATCGGACGATCTCTTCTCCTCGTCTGTAGACTTGGAAGAATCATGTTGCCAAAGAGGAAGAATGAAAAATTGATAACTACGTTACTGCAATAGATCGTGTGTGAATATTTTTTCTATTTCTTGTCAGTAGTTGGATTTCCTGAATTGCATAAATGATGTTTTTGAAGTGTAGTAAAGAAATATAAAAGAAATTAAGTACTGTTTTTTCAATTTGAAACATTTTAAATTATGTCAAAGGGACTTGGGCTCTTTCAAAATCTATAACAAATCTAGTTGATAACTTTGACAGCGGCTTAACTTTATTTCTGGCAAGAAAACACGCATAACGCTTAATAATTGCTATTATTTTAATAGGAATTGTGAATTCAACTCTCTTAGATACACATAAGCGGTGTAACACATTGAAATCCTATACGTATATTTTGTATTTCATCGAAACGCAAATTCTTAAATATCTCGACTTAAATTCAAATGGATCAAGGTTACTTTCAAAATAAATGAATCATACTCCTCCTCGTTTGATCTTATTCATATTTTCATGGCGCGACGCAAAATTATGATAATTGATTTATGCGTGTCATAAGATGAAAAAGCGTTGGAAACCGACGCCATACATACTTTCATCGGTTTGATCGAACAAACCAGCCGCGTTCACGGCCTCGAGGTACTGTCAGGATTCAAAGGGTCTCCACGATGCTCGAGCTTCCGAATTTACATGGAAATTATCCTTGGTAATAACCGAAGGACGCTCGGCTCCATTATCCAACGATGTGGGATGGGAAATGCGCCTTCCACCGCATCGGGTATGCGCGCGGTAGGATTTGGCGCAAATCTAGAATACAAATATCCATTATGCAATTTGCGAGCGTGTGCCCGTAGGGTGCATTTGAATAAACCAGACGTACAAAAGTCCCTCTGCGTGCACACGCTCCCGGCCATCGTGAGATACCTTGCAAAATATCGTTTTCCATCACTTATCGCTGAGCTATAACGTCGTCTGAAATGTTTGAGCGAAGTCCGATCAATTAATCGCGATAAAGCAAGAAAACTGAAAATATCTCGAAGTGGTTAAAAATATGAAAAGTGCGAAACGTCGACGCATAATCTAAATTGAATATTTTCTACCGTAACTCCTTTTTATATTTGCATACAAATGTTAATACTTTAAAATATTTTGGGCATCTGCTGTAAAACTATTGAATGTAATAACGATGTAATAAATAAATAAAGTCAGAGGCCAACTGCGTTTATACAAATTTTATTTTCGTTGTTTCCCAAAGGTGAATCCATCCTTAAAACGTATTACACGAGCTTGCCCGTGTACGGGCAACCGCCTCGAGGAGCAGGAGGTCTTTCATATTTAACTACAAATATGAGGGAAATTGAAATTATAATTGAATCCTGCGGGGGTATAGATTTTTTCTCCAATCATTTATTTATTCGATCGACGCAACGAAGGATAGATTATCTTTGCCTTCCGGCCACGCCTTTTGTCATGCTCAGGGAAAAAAAACACTTCGTATTTTTCACCGGGAAATTTCGAAATTTTTTTGGCATTCTTACAAATCCAGAAGCATTATAGTCAAAATATATTAAATATCATTTATCCTGCTAGATTAAAGCAACTGTAACTAACATTCTACGACTGTAATACTGAATACATTATGGCTCAATATATCATATCTATCCATAATTGAAATAATGTACGTTGTACATAGATAACTATTGTACCTATCTCTACCGTTTTGTGCTCCGGAACAGAAGGATAACATGCTTTTATAATAACCTACATTATAGTCGATACTTTCCTTGAATGTATTTATAGGTTCTGATGAAGAATTAACGCATGAAATATTGGAAAACATTTCTTTTGGTACATTACACATTCGTCCAATTCTGGTGGATTTGTCCTTGGATATGTGGACGTTTTTGGAAAGGAAAGATATCAAGCATCAAGAATATCTAAAAATACGGAAAAATATACAGGGCACTGCGAAGACAGTTGAGTTTAAACTGTCGTAGGAAAAAATACATTTATGTTACGAAAACTTTTGAGTCCCACATCCCTTCTTTAAGCTATTACCTTATGTAAGCTGTATCTTATAGAATTAAACATGGCCGTATATATGGTTTTGATATTAACAACATAGGAAACAGATGGCAATTGGGGAATACAATGTAATTTCGAATCTCCATTGCGGTAGAAATGAATTCTGCCATATTGAAAATCATTGGGTTATTGGTTTCTATTATTGAATAATTGACAAGCATATTATACGTGGCAAATATGCTGAGATCGAGAAAAATCATTTGTTCCTCGTGGAGTGAAGTAACAATCTCTGTTAAAAAAGAATAGGGCAATATTAATCATGCCAATATTTTCAGTTGTAATGCAAAGATGTAACACTTAAAAATTGTAAATTTAGAAATTATAATCCTTTATCCACGATTTCGAACATTTATCGTGAAAACTACAAATGCTGTAGGATAGCTTTATCAAAGAAAAGAGCAGTACGTTCGCAGATTCTTTCGTGCCGGTTAAATCCTTGAAGTACAATTTAATTAACGTCCCGTGTTTTGCAAAGACTTTTACACGTATTATCCGCGAACAGCATCGCATGGTTTTTAACTCACATTTTCGTTGACGCCAGCAAAATCGTTGGCTGCACACGATCCCTCGAAAGTCAATTAAAATCGCTCACGTTTGTCTGTTTCACTTGTCAAATTTTGCAAACACGTATCAAGGCGACGAACGCTGGCCAGCGACATTTTATCGAGTCAAATCGTGACGGATATTTCACACAGCCTATGACGCGCAATAAAAAGGATGCTATCGATGAAGCGACAGCTTACATTGGATAATCCTTTACGTCATTCTTTAATATTATTTATTGAATAGCATGTCTGTCATACTTCCGTTTGATACGATAAAAAAACATATAGAGGATGTCAAAAAGATAGGGCCAAAATTTGCAGGGCTTATAACACTCACCGAGAGGATTAAAATATATTTAATTAGTAGATTTTTGAACCAATCCTTTCAATGTATAATTAACTGTAATTATTTCTGCCGGTTCGATATTATAAATCAATCTGAGATGACTCGGGGTTTGTCAACATCAAATAGTATCGGTATTAATGCAATATTTATGAGCGTGCATTTTCGCTTTGGTCTAATCGTCGTCAATAAATAATGTTCTGGATTTACGTCAATAATCATAATATGCGTCTCATAGAACAAGTGGCACGAGTGGAAAATTAAAAAATATATGCCTATCAATGATTTATAAATATAAGCATTGCATTGAAATACAAGTCAGAGATTTGAAACGCTTATGAAAATAGAGTTAATAAAAGTTTTTTTTTTTACCGAAAGGACTGGTTGAGTCTTGATTTAATCATTTTCTTTGTCGAAAGCATAACAGCCTTCTTGTAAATTTATGATTACAATGTTCGTAAATACCTGAAGTTAATGTTACATTAAAGTATATATTTTATCCTCATCTCAGTGAGTCTTATAAGCCTTAGTACTGCACATTATATTTTTAACATATTGTATTTAATGTTATTGTTTAGTCCAGTAATCGGCAAACTCATTAGTCAAAAGAGCTAAATATCAGCAGTGCAACAATATTTTTTATTTTTTGAAAGGCAAATTTAAAGAAACCTGTTATAGAAAAACTATGAACTAATTGTTACTGCTTTATGCATTAAGAGTAAACTATGCCTGAGCAAGTGGCCACCAGATATTTTATTACTCTATAAAAAATTCAACCAAAAGGTAACCAGGTAACGATCTGGTTAAATAACCATAAAACATCTGGTGAAGGATTGCTCGCTCGAGTAAAAATGAATTAAAATCGCGAAATATCCTTAACGGGACCAGTTAAATAGCCAACATTCTTACAACGAAGGGAACTTCTAGTCGGACATCACGCGAGTACACATCGATAGGCGATTCCTAAAACCAGGGGTAACCGCTAATCGCATCAATCGTAAAAGTTTGTTGCGCTGAACGACTCATACATAACCAACTTCGTTATTCAGTCTGTAAATATACTCGTTGTTGTTATATCGTAAGTGTTCAATTCTCTAACCTTGACTCCGGATTCTTTGATACCATGCAACTAGTCGCCGTCCAAAAACCTCGTACGACAAGGTGGTCTGCCTTTGGGAACGTCACCATATTTGGAAGCAGCAGTTGTTCACGAGAGAGATCACCAAAAATTTGCTATCCAGCGACACTCACCCAACCAACGATACACACACCATGCTTTCTTTCCGGGTTAAGGGTTGATCGTGGATACGAGAGAAAAAAGAATAGACACGTCCATTTTTCTCTCACCGTCAATGCACACACGCGTCAACACTAATAATATATGATAGATAAAATTAGACACGCTCCATGTACTGAATTGCCTGTTTTCTTCGCTATGTTGTCAAATCTGTAAACCCATAACGTTTGAAAAGATGGTTTTTGTGGCGCGCCTTGCGCAGTTTCTTCTCTGCAAAGTCACATATCAAAGTGACAGAAAGGTATCAGGGGCCCGTTTCATAGAATTTACGGTTCCTGTATTGCAAGTTTTTTCTTCAAATATCCTATATAAATCTTAAATAAATAAAAAAAACTTGTAATATAGGAGGTGTCAGTTTTATGAAATGGGCCCACAGTTTTTTAAATATTGAGTTATTATTACTAACGATCAGAATGTGGACCCAATGTACCAATTCTGAGCAATTCGCTTTTTGATTTTTAACACTGAGTAAACAAAAAAAATATATACTTGTCGCAATTAACAATAATCCTGTTTATTGATAAAAAGTAATTTTTATTATTAAAATATTACATGACACATAGTCATTATCCATGGCAGAGCCATATTTAAATGGCCAAAAAGCCACACGTAACTCGCGAGCAGCGTTTTGCCGACCCCTCGTTTAGTCCTTTTTCGAAGGAATGGCAAACGCGTAATTTTAACCACCTCCATAGTTATAGTGTTAATACCAGAGTTACAATTCCAAAAAGTCGAACAATGTAATAAATTTTGAAATACAGCCGAAAAGGTCGCTCGGTACTTCTGGTGGACTCTTGCGCCGGAATCTACGCGTTACAGCGATAAATGTAGAGAACCAATACATCTGGAAGTCACTCTTCGATTAGAGCACGAACTTCCTCATGTTTTGCAGCCTATGTGCCGCATTTTTTTTTATTAAACAATGCAAATGCTGCGTTGAATATCTGGGTTAAAATCTGTCCATCGCTGATGGAGAATTTTTCTCTACTTAACGCCCATTAATATCTTTGATATCCGTGAACACGTTGATTGGCGCGAGTATTTTATTGATTATTCTTCTAATACCGAAGAGAAATTGCGCATATTAAAATCATGTCACCAGCAAATATTGCGCAACATTTTCATTCCAATATTTTAATATGAAATATATTCTAATATTATCCTAACCTTATTATAATGTTAATTGCATATCCAAAATAATTGTTTTGCGTTATAAACATTATTTTACGCATTTTCATCGATTTTAGTGGCGTCGCCACCACTGAAAGTCCACATCCATTATCTATAACCACCACAGCAGTCGACATATTAAAAGCAGAAAGACATTAGGACCGAATACTCTTATTGATTTATCTTGAAAATCTAAACAAAAAGAAATAATATGAATGGTAGTTGTGATGAAAGAGGAAATGAACAGCAAGCAGCTCTCTGTCCGTTGGATAGAGACAAATTAAATGCCCTTATTTAAACTCAGTAATGTTTATATGGAAGCTCCAGGGTTGGGCAGCAGGCCGTATTAAACCGGTAAACCGTGCGCGATGGAATAAACCACATTTATCGTGTATATTATGCATCTGTTTATTGAAACGCGTACGCGTACTTCATTTATTTATGAATCCATGACCCAATTAAAGTGCCACCGCGAGACTCTGGGCATATTGGTTCCTGCACTTCGGATATATGTACGAATATATGTGGTAGACATGTGCGTGGAACATCGAGTGTCGTGCAGAAAGCAAAGAGTTTTGAACGCGATTCCAATATTAAAATATTCATCATTTCGCTATATAACAACATCTGCAAGGAAAGGTTGTTATCTCACGAACATGTAACGCTAATGCATACAACGAAGCTATTATTAGCAGTGCGTTTGTGTGGCACGCAATTACGATTTTACTAATCCGATTCTACAGCGAAAAATGTCGTACAATATCAATTCTCTGAATTTCATTAAGCTTTGCTAAATTAAAGCGTGAAAATAATGTCTACGATCGACAGCAAGAATTATGATATACGATATTCTTACAAAGGTTATCTCTATATACTGACGGACAAAATCGAAGGAAGAAACGAAAGAAAGAAGCTTGATTGTTTCTTTGCCACTTTTTGAAACCATCTTTCTCCAATTCTCTGTAACACTCAAATGACTAATATTTCTATACGAAGGATTCAGTCTAATGTGAAGACTTTCGTCTCTCGTAATCTATTCACTACCACTGATACATTTTTCACGATGCCTAATTTCGGCAAATTTGCCAAAGGAAGTTTTCAAAACTTTTCGCGTATTTACACGACGGCAGTCCGGGCTACACTGGTCACCGACCGTTTCGGGAAGATTTCCGGGCTCACAGAGAGAATAATAAGTATCCGTTAATTAATATAAGCATCTCGGCTCCATACCTGTGCAATATTTTCAGAATTCATTTTGCCAATCAAACTAGCCATTTCCTCGATTGACTTCTTCCAGATATTGAGTTTTATCTGCAAATAGAAAAAAGCTACAAATACAAATATTTTATACAAACTCTATGACCCCGTCTGAAATGTAGCAAATTTTTTGTCCATCGTATGTACTACCAAAATATATTTGAAGACTCTTTTAATCGAAATTAAAGCGCGTTTTTGTTAATCTATTAAAATGAATCAACTAAATTCTGTTAAAACAATTACAGAAGTTGTAATAATATACCGGAATAAAAAATTATGCTCTTAACTTACGTCCAAGATATGTTGGATCCTGACGATATGTCGCGCGCAAAATTTGTAACTACAAAAAGCATCATTATATTTTACAAATGACAGAAAAGAGAAGAAAGCAGATACATTTATTTTTATTAAAATATTGTCATAAACTTTGGCGAGAGAGGACAGTTGCACACGATGTGATATAGCCGACAAAACCATCGCCGAGACGAAAGTTCAGTTTAATGAAGATCACTGCGTTAGAATAAGGTCCGGCCAGTATAAATTTACATGTAACTAATATGACATAATAACTGCACTTCCACTTTACCTTTACCGGGCAAGTTTAATGCGACTTATAATTAGATTGGCTTTGTTTAAAGCACGCCAACTTTCCGGAACGTTTAAGTAACAAGGCTAATACGATCTGACGATCATATAATTTTGTTCGAAACTCTTTGCGCTAGAGAAAGCGGGAGGGATTGATTAGCGCGAATTGCTATTTATGTTCGTCTAATCGATGCTGCAAATTTCATTCGACGTATGAACACGTAATGAATGAAAATATGTTTAAAAAATGTACGATATACAAAGCGACCTTTAAAGTTCACAATTAGTAGAGTATGTATGAAATTAATTAGTATATTCAAACAATGAAATTGGAATTCTTATTAATGATTTTAATGCTGTACTCTGAGCATTATTTGTGAATAGTTAAACCCCTAAATTTTATACATCGAACAAAGAATCGATGTTTATTAACAATTTTAACCCCTTACCTTGAGTATTATTTATGTACACGCAAAACAAACTAATGCACATAAAACAGTGTGCATGAAATGAAAACTTGAAAAGATTTATCAAGTTTCACCTTTGAGGGAAAAATGAAAATTTTGAGATTTGAAAGTACATAACATCGTAATAAAAAAGATTACGATCAAATTGATTGTTGATACATTTTATATGGCTATAAAATTTATTATTATATTTAATATAGAGTGACAAATTGAAAATTCTATATATTTACAACTGATGAGCGTTTTTGAACATGAAATGTTTGGCAGAAACTTCGAAATTTCACGTAGTTCGAGGATATCTATTGTAACTGTCCGTCGGGCCTTACCGAAGGCAACTGGCCGAACGATTTGCTTACATGTTTATTGAGATACGAATGGGCTCGGGCCTCCGAGCTCTGAATGACGGTGGTGGACTTGATAGGATTCGAATGATGACACGCCTCAATTGTAATTAATAATCAATAGTTTATTCATAAAGTAAATCGTGAAATCTCAAATCCTTCGTTATTATACTAGACGCAATATCGTAGACGCGATGTGCGTATTATCGGGGTCGCGATCTGACCTTTGCTCCGTGAGCGACGAAGCACTTAATGTTAAGTTTAAACAATTATTAACGCGTACGCGGGTCGGTGGAATCAATTCCGACGTGATCTTGCTTTTCGCGACTCTAGAGCTGCAGCTCGAGAAATAAACGCAGTGCGTAATGTTTATAGAATTCGCGTGACCTTATAGGTATGTCCCTCCCGCTTGACACTCCCCCTGGTAGCTAAATTTAGATTTGTCGATGCGGCTTCTCGCGGTCAAGGCTATGGGATTGTCATTGGCTTTCCTGAAGAACGAAACGAGTGAGGATTGCCTTTGTCGCGTGCCCTCTGGTCTCCCCTGGAAACCAGCAGCGACAAACGGCAGGCGTAATGCGTGGATCGCTCGAAGAAGCTTAGGACAACTCACAGGGGTACGAGAGCTCTGCGAGTTTTCCAGCTCCCGGGAAACGACTTGAGCTCAGCACTGTCCAGCTCGTGTACGCGACCTGAGCTGACCAAATTGGCAACCGTATCTGTCCAGCCGCAATTATGGGGGGAGAAGAGTAAGGCCCAGGATCAGCCTTCTAGAGAATATCCGGTCAACGTACGTGGGTTCGGCAATCCGAAGATCGAGCGTTCGCACGACGCCCGAATACGCATCAGGGATTGCTCGCGTACTTTCCGGGACGGGGTTACGATCAGTATGCACGGTCGCTGACGATGGCTGTTGATCGACGGTACATAAACTCGCTAGGAGAATCGGCACGCACCGTAGTAAGCTCGGCGAATTCTCCGCGAGATGATCGGGTCACAAGGCCGTACCGCGAACCCGCACCGCCCAGAGCCGGTCAAGCGCTACACCACCTGAACACACTTCGCCAGGCACAGCGAAAACGCCAAATCTAAGACAAGTAGGGCATCTTAGAGAGTTAGGTCATCTCTCAGGCGCCGTGTCGGCAAGCAAGGACTGTTAGGTATGAGTAGAACCGTTGGCCCAGTACCACTAACCGTTCCTCGTTTCGGCAGATGTCGATTTACTTGTCGTCGCGGAATATGAAGCCAATAACTATTATTTCGTATTCGGGACTATCACGCCCGAATACAAGCAATACCCTTTTTGTATAGCAATTCCCGTGAGTGATTGTGCTAATGTGCACTCTACCTCGTATAAGATCAGAACAATTGCGTGAAAAGAGAACTGGCCTATATGCCTTATACATCTCAAAAGGTCCTTCCGATTTAACCACCAGATGCAGGGTGCCACTTTCGTGCGCTGCATCGACCTCCTTTGATCGGAAGATCTAGGAGGGGTCTCGACGCATGCGCACGAGATTTCGTGGATCAGGGGATTCGGTCGGCCACTCGCGGACCGCCCGAGTATATAGAACCGTCCATACGGTTACACTATGAATAATGATCCTTTAATTGCGGCATAAAACGTAAAAAAAAATCAGGTTAACACCGGCATAATCAAATGTATAAGATCGATATGAAATTTTTACATCGTACAATAATTGCGTAAATACACGTATGAAATTTATAGGCGCTTTCGAGGAACGTCATTGGCACCTATATCTCATCGTTATCTTGACGGATGACGAGAATAATACGTGACACGAGCAGACCGCGTATACGCGTACATATGCATACACCCCGGATGAGATATATTCGAAGGGATAAGGATGGTCAATAATGGATGATTCTCTGTATACGACCTAAATCACACTTAAGCCATTTTTCCATGCATAAATTAAGAGAATTCGTGTACAATGTTTTACATATAGCATCATTCTTTAACTAGTTAAATGCGGAATTTAGTATTAAAAATCCTTCACAAAGTGTGGAATTACAATCAAGCAATGACAAATATACACGTCGAACGCAGAGCAAATAATCCTATTACAAATTTTACGAAAAACAAGGAAGGATTACATTTTTATTTGATACAAAATTAACCCTTTATTTCTGAAAGAAATACTCTGATTATAAACTTAAAAATGATTAAAAAATAATAAAATACATAAACAAGAAAAGTTGAAGAAAAAAAATAATTTTAAGAATTTCAATTGATTTCGATGTGATATTTTTCGAAACACGGTACCTCACAAAATGCCACTTCGTAAATTATTCACCAATATCTTGACTCCTTACTGAGTCCATTTTTTTAACAGACGGCACATCTTCGGAGGGGATTTACTTTTGATGGAGTAGCCGGTATAAAATTGGGGAAATGTTTTCCAATGAGCCGTGTAGCTGTTGTGGATGTAGATGGTCGGCGAATGTGAGAAATTTGTATTTTCTGAATTGAGCCACTCCCTTTCATATAAAATACATAGCAGTTGTATTGGTAACCTTGTTATTACATTTTATTAAAATTTCAAGTTTTTATAGTTGATGGTAATTTTTTACTATACACGGCGAGTATACATATCAACCGCATCGCAATTGGGATTTAGCCTGACGTGTATACACGTCAAACACACTCAACTGTCTTTGGTTCAGCAAAGAAAGAATTAGATCCTTCCACCCAAAAGAGAGGCCAAATAGCCACGAGGTTTCTTCCCTTAAATTTCCTGTCGGCCCGACCATAAATAATCTACCGCTAACCATAACTAATTCGCTCTCCCTCGGAGAGCAACGGAAGGAAAGAGGGTGGAAAAGAAGAAGCAGCCGGAAATGAATCCGGATAAATTTGCTGATGAAGACCGCCGAAAACGAATGATGATAAGAGATCAGCAATTTCTGCATTATCAGCTTGTCGATGTTCTCATTCCACAAATAATCCACAAATATCAGCAACTGTTCTAAACGCTTCAGTTTTTTCATGCTCAAGATAAATGTGCCACAGAACCTGGATTTTCGATTTCGTCCGAAATTTTATCTCCATAACGAGCAGTATTACTCGTTAGGTATCCTTCGACATAATTTACTTTCACAAATACACCATATTCGCCCACGTCCTGACATTCTGGTAGATAATCAAGAGCGATGTGGCGAGGTAGCTCAATGAGCCATTAAAACTCTTTAGGCGCCACTGTACCGGTAATAAGTCGAGAGAGTGACATGGGACACTTTTACCTCTATCGAAAAGTTAGTCTAGTCTGCTGCGCTGGCCGAGTGTCCCTTCGGCGTTAGTTAAAAACTCTCGAAAAAGCATCAGCCTGACTTGCTCCTTGTTTCACCAACAAAATGAACGGGTACACAACTATGTTAAAAATATTGGAATCGAAGAACCTGACTTAATTCGATGAATATATATGATATTATCGGATAAAAGAGTCGATATATCTGTTTATTTTTTCACATACAATATACGTTTTAATACGCGTCAAATTATGTTAATATTAAAAATAATTCAATGTTACTATCATATATCGTCATGTTTTACCACTATTATTTTTATATCCTTTTGCATAGAAAACTAGTTACTGAATAAAACGTTATAACATTTTTATACAATTTTACTGTAATTACCGCATTCTTTTTAAAGTTCATTTTTTTCAAATGCGTGCTCCAATAAAGGTAGACACTATTTGCAACATTATTTCTCGGAGAAAACCCATGCAATAAACAGGATGCGACTGTTATATTCCATTCTATCCACGTTGCCAATAGAACCAGCGGTACGATAACCACTTATTTCGAAGCGCTACGGAAAACAAACTCACAATTTCGTAGGAATAGCTGACGTTTAGCGCGTCCAATATTTTTTCAATCGGCGGCTGTACGTCAGGAGAGAATCGAACGAGGATGCACGCAGTACTAATTAACGTTGCGTTATATGTTTGTTCCCACCATACAGGAAAATGTACGAGAATCAATAAACATCCTGCTTCAACACTAAACCCACCGATATTTTCTGTATTGTATACCTAGTTCTATCACAGCGGATCAGATGACCCGTTTTCAAAAAGTCATGTTTTACCATGTATATAGCAAAAATACGCAATAGCACAGTTTGAAGTGTAAATAAAATACTTCTCTAAAAATAACATTTGTAATTTACTTGTTCATTCAATTTTTAAAAATACATGAAATTAAGAGGTAATTTGAAATTTCTTGAACTTCTCCACATTTTTGGAATAAAAATTATGAATACAATAATGAAATAAGAATTCTTAACTTACAACATAGCGCTATAACTTAAAACGGTCAATTCAACAATGAAATCTAACATTCAATAAATATCAATATATATAATATAATGCAATGCTACAACTACATTCAAATAATCCGTCATGGTAGGTAGGACAAGTTGCATATATTACTTGGAAAAAAAAATAAACAACAGAGAAATAGATAGATATTGAAAAATACATTGGATGTGAATTATAACAAAGTCGCAAAGTCAGATAGTGATATGATAACATTGAATGTAAAAAATGTTTCCAGAAAGTTGAAAAAACGGATTTGACGACGAATTTAACTTATCGTGGTAGATTTATTGTCAAACATCTATCGAGATTGGCATTGCAGCTTTGTTTTAATCTTTAGGCACTAAAGCATATACACGAGTTGTCTTAAATATTGTATAAAGTACGACCAAGGAAGTTAAGAATTCCTAATGTATACCTCAAGAATAAATTCCAAACTACCGGATCTACAGTGTAAATATTAGATGAAAAATTGTTTATATATAGGCGTTTGTACATGCATTTGGGATCATTTTGACTCGTTCTTAATATTAGCTATGTACATTTTCGAGAAATATCACCTGAACTATCAAACGTCCAGTAAATAAATAAATTTTGTACCTATATTTTTGCCGTTTACTTCACTAAAAAATATCAAAGTACAGCGAGCAGAAGAATTTATCAATGTAATATTACGTATTGCCATTAAGGATATACAATACCATTAATCAAGTAATGAAGGGTACATATCCATATGTCATAGGTTCAGTCCTAATTCATGTAATGTTAGAAGATTAACCTCTTGCTTATAGCGTATTTCGCGTACTTCAATGCTAAAACGACAAAGGAGCCTTTGCCATTAAGTATACTATGCATGCAAAAAATTCTTTTGGTTTTGCAATTCGAGCGACCGAAGATCCTACGATTAAAAGGAGAAAGGGGAGGAAGTATAAAAACTGCAATGACAGTAGAGCCAGCCTTATTAACTCCATTGTCTCTACGGCAATAGTGGGTTTCTGGACCGTAGAGTTTGTCTCAGCTCAGTCTTACCGGAAACGATAATGCGCCCAGACAAGTCGTTATTTACTTTTCGTTCCTTTATTGTTTGCTCTACCAGTAGCCTCGTTTCTTAATCGCCGAATATACTTTTTCTTGGCAGTTGAATCCTCGAATCAAAGAAGCGCAGAAATATTTGTTTCGCAAATAAATGTAGTAAGATGGTGTTGATAAAAATACGGTTTACTGAAAAAGTTGAAATGTATACAAAGAACTATTGAAACTATCGATAATAAATGAAAGTCGTGGTTCGGTATAGAACTGAGCGTCGTACTTCTTAGCACTCCACTCTAATTTTCTATGAAACTCAATATTATCTCCCAAAAAACTTTTTTAAAACTCTAATACTAAACTTATTCCTGTGCACTGATCTCATATACTAGAATCATCGCCCTACTCATTGGTCTACTTAAGGGTTTTTTCTTCTTTTTACGCGGCGGATGAGTCACTCCTATTTCAGGTAAAAACCGCGATTTACAAACCTTGCACACCGCATAATTTGTGTTTGACAATGAAGAAAAGCTGGATATTTTAAAATAAAACCATGTTTAAATGTCCTAATGCTTCTTTGAGCTTGCAATTTCCGTTTTCCTATTTTTATTTACTTGGATTGCATTATTTCATGTTGAAAAAAGTACTTTATATCTGTATCTTAAAACTACAGCAAAATGCATATTTGATATTAATAGGTATATAAATTTCATATATAAAGAGTTGCTTAAAAAATTGGGGTGTCTATACTCCTTGACCAACTGTACAAGTTCATATTTTTTCATGTTTTAAGATATTTGATACACGAGCACTTTCGTGGATTTTCCGGTACGGTTTTATACCATAGTCCACCCTACGATTCGATAACACAAAATTGATCAAGGGACGAGGCTCCGAGCGAGGAAAGGATTAGGGGTTCCACGGAATGAATGTTTGCATATTAAGATATGCAAATCATCAGGGCTAAACAACGCCGTAGGAAAAACTGCAAGCAGCTCTCTTCGAAGCGGTACGAGGAGTTGGCTTTTCGATATACAGTGATGCATAATTGAAGACAAACACTGGCACAATCGATAAAACGAGTAAACTTCCGAATGAATAATTAATATTACATTGCAATGATTCATATTTGCAATGTATATTTAAGCGATGTTCCTAAAATGTCGGTAGAGAGGCAGTTTCAAGTGATGCATCTGTGAAATGATCATGAGAAGTTGAAAACCTTTAATTCCGAGGAGATAGGACTATACTCTTATTGCTATTCTAATCGATATATCCTCGAATACATGCAAATTTAACCCATTCGCTGGCAGTCATTTAAATTCTCTAAAACGGCTGCCATTAGGTTGTACGAACTCTATGCGTTGCTTGTGGACATGTGCCCCTGTGTTTCAATCCCTGTCTTGGGATATATCACACCCGACTCAACTTGTAGAGGTGAGCTTACATTTTTTTTGAAATACGAATCGTTTTAAAAATAAAATATTAAAAAATAAGGATTTTGAAAAATAAAATGTAAAAATAAACAGGTTGCGAGCAAATAAATGACCTGGATATATTACAGAATCTCTGTCCATAACAGCAAAAGGGTTAATCAATGATCCCATGGCGTCTCCCACGCAACAGAGGGTACATAAAGTATAGACATAACGGCTTCAAGTAACAGCGACTAATTGAAAATTTATAAACCAAATTATTATCTAACTAAATTTATAAACCAAATTATTAACCGTCAAAATGCAATTGCAGTTTATGATTTAATAATCTAATATGTACTTAAAGCGCCATGTTATTTATGAACATTGGTCTCTTAGTCGATACGTAATTATATATTCAATCTCTATTATATCCCTTATACTTAGTTATAAATTTACATACAATTTAAAAATTGTGCGCATGTCGAGTCAATATGTACAATCGCTGCTGCCCGAGATCGCCATGCCCATACTAAACATTGCTCTTGCCCCACAGCAAGTCCCGTGGAACGATTCATTGAATCCGTGTGTACATATTAGCCTTTCCAAGTTGTTGATAAAATCAATTTTATTTAAAATTAATTTAAAAATGAATATAATGTATAATTTGAACATTCAGTAAAATTTTAAGCTCTTGATATTCCCTCGTGTATCGTGAGCTCAAATTTTTACGAGGATTTTCCTCCGTAATTAGAAAGGAGTGTGGTATGTTTCTTGCACGGTTTGCATTGTAAAGTGTATAAATCACACCTGGAAAACAAGACACGACATCAATTCTTATACCACTTTCTGTAATGACAAAAAAACCTTTCATTCATCAGTCTGTATGAGATAGACAAAGCGGTTTGTTTTCCATCCAGCAAGCATACCTGGCTCGGTTCAACGAATTTCAGAATCGTTTTCAATTTTAAGCCAACCAACGCGAATACGATCACGGGTCAACGAACAATTAGCGTAGTTCTTCATCTATCGTTAATTCAAATCTTTACCAGACTTTTCCTTTGCGATGAAAAACCTATATTCGCATTATTTACACGTTTTACATCGCCGATGTTGATTTGCCGGTACGTAGATCATGTTTGGAAGCGAAAAATTTACCGATGAAATGCAACTCTTCTTTTAACAATAAAACTTTTTCATCTGTCAAGATGTAGATACACACGGTGGTTCGTTTTCGATCCAACAGACATGTCGGGTTCAATTGGAGCGAATTTCAGAATCGTTTTCGATTTTAAATCAGCTGACCTGGATGCAGTCGCGGGTCATCGAACAATTTCGGTGGTCCCTCGTGTACCGTTATACCGAATAATAGGCTTTCCAACGATTACGGGTGTTATTTCCCCGGCGCTTGCACATCTTTTCTCCCAAATTCACCATAGCGTGCATCCCGCTAAATATTTATGACCAACTACTGTGCCGTGCTAATAACAAAAACTTCGCCGATTTTTTAAAACTGTACCCACCTCATTCTGTTTCTCTCTCTTTCTTTTTTTCCCATTTTATCGAAACAGAAGACTGTTTAATTACGAACAAGTTCAATGTGGTAATTAATGATCGAGAACAACGATAGAAAGGAATCTTCTTGTTGAACCGTCAATAAACAGGTCGAAAATGCTAATTCACCTTCATGACCAATCACCGAATTAAATTCCATTACATTTTACGACCAACAGCACTAGATTCTCGCTCTTTTTTCGTTTCGCTCGTACTTACCCCTGCGTAATTATCGATATTAATACAGAGCCCCGCTAATCAGCACCTTCGAGAATAAAAATCGATTATTCACCGTACAATCTCTATCTTCTTTCTTCGATCTGTGTCGAATATCATGTATAAACTATCCGTCCACTAGAAAAGACGAAAAGGGAAAAGTATTTTTATTAGCGCTCCTTTGGTGCTGCTATTTCATTTTTGATAAGAATCAAAGCAAGATGCTATCGCGCATTATACATTAACTATGGAAAAAAGGAGGGTCAGTAGTAGTTCGAGGATAGACTCTTGGCCGTAATTCAGGAGAAACGAAAAAAGTATCAATACTGAATAGCACAAGCAATTAATTTCAATAAACGTAATAATTCGCCATGTCCAGAGCCTAATCTGTTTATTTAATAGTATTTATTAAACCTTTTCTTCTCTTTCAAGAAATGCGACTTAGTGTCAATACTTTTAGCATCTTATTTATTCATGCGCATTTTTGACAAAATGTAATCGTCATGGAGAAAACGCAATCTTATTTGGTAGATAAATAAAGCTTCCTAGCGGATTTATCTAATTTCAAAATTCGCGGGACAATCGCCAATGGAAAAAATCGGTGGTTGAATCGTGAAAATTGAGGGAAAAAGGCAGCGAACGCGTAGTCGCGTGGTTGCTGCGGGATTATCGTCGAAAAAAAAAGAGGATTAAACGAGAGAGAGAGAGAGAGAGAGAGAGAGAGAGAGAGAATCAATTATACGAAGCATTTCGTACCGTAACAATTTAATTTTTTCTCCTCGCGTCCTTTCCTCATCCTAGGATTTTAATTGGAATCATTGGAATCGGCGCCAATAATTCACATTAATTTCAGAGCTTTAATAACTACCAACTCTGTGCCAGCCTTCCAAATCGATGATATTATTGGATTACATTATTACCCCACCACCTATCCACCATTAATATCGATCATCCGGACGCGAGGCGACATATCTAATGAGTATTCACCGGTAAAACCCATTGTTTTGCGGTTGCGTAATTAAACGTGAATCTACATAATCCTGCATAAATAATTACGGGAATGTGCGTCCACGAATAAGCAAAATAATCGGCGCTCCCTCAAAATTTGAGGCCATATTCAGGATCGATAGCCCTACTCAATGCTCCTTTCCGATGGACATTATCCTTGATTTTACTTTACCATCTGCCAAGTAATAAGAAAAAGTACACAAACAGAAAAAATTACGGGTCTGTCAAATTTTGTATGAATTTTCCAAACTGACGACGTTGCGTAAGATTTTAAAGTGGGTTAGCGCTGTATGTAAATGGTTGAATACATTTACTTCCAACCATTTACTTTATTTTCTTGTTGCCATTTCAGCCGAAAATCCTAAAGAATATTTAGGAATGTCGGAAGTGAAGATCAAGGAAATTCGAGACAATGCAAGATTATAAATGTATGGAATAGCTACAAGAAACTGCTAACGGACATCTGAATATCTTTTGTAATTACACTATTAATATACGCTTTAATTGGTTCCGTAATTTTTAAGGATCTTCAGATTTTAAATATACATACACGAAACAAAATTTACAGATAATTTCAAACGGTATCAAATTCCAGTCTCTGTGCCAGTATTTACTCATAACAAAGCCATCATTTAGGTGAAGAGTTTAAATAGCGTACGTTATACGGGGATAGAAACTATTAAAGACTCGCCGAGTTACGAAAGTGGTTGAGGCGCGATGGAAGTGAATGTAGTGCAGTACGTGCGTGGACGACGAGGCTGAAATTTATACGGCAAGGTTCGAGTGATCTAAGATCCAGGTGGCGTTTTACGAGGGACACTGGAACAATTAATCCACGAAATTGGGCCGAAGGTGTTGCCGGGGCATAAGAGAGGAAGGTTAACGCAAAAATTACAGCATGGCCGATAATCCATATACAAAGATGTACCGTTATATCTCCGTTAGTGTCGCACTCCCTAGTGCGTAATCCTGGTCCTACGCCTATTATATTTTCCTCTGATCCAGTCTAGCGTGTGATCCGACACGCAATGCCATATTATTTAAGAAGAGTTCACGACTTGATATTGTTCAACGTAAGAGTAAAATTATTTCACTTCAACTCTTTTTTATGCGAAATGTTTTTTAGCATACTGACGAGGTTATGCCGATCAAAATGAGGTTAAACACCATGTCATTTCTACCACATTTAAAGTAAAGGCACCAGTCATTGACCATGTGTCAGAAGTTGACCATCTTTTACTTAAACCTGAAAACAAGCTTTTTTTAAATAATGGTCTTTCGAAACAAGCGCGGTAGTTGTGTTACAGTATCTGCGGACGCGATGCTCGTACATTGTCGCTTAGATATGGTTGTTTATCGTGACTATGGACGATTTAATGTTAGTAACAGCAGTCGTATTCCTCCATAACGCAATCTTCTTCGCGCTGTTCTTAAGAAAGCGTGCGTAATTGATGGTAAGCAATTTCTCTGCTTTCGATTTTTCTTGCCTGAAACTTCCACTGTTCTAATTGCTATTAAATTTTACATTCATTGAACACACTGTTTCTGTCATTCCTATATCAAAAACTTAATTGACCGCACGTCTACTACTGAATCATATAATTCCGATTACATCCAGAAGTTGACATACGTGGTCGACTACTAATACAAACTAATCACATTTATGTACTATTTATATTATATATATTTTATTTATAATTTCATTAGAAACAAGTAATAGAATGCTCACTTTTATAGTATAATGTGTTTTAAAAGATGACCACGTGGTCAACTACTAACATGACCTGCGGTTAATTATTGACATCGTTTAGTTTACACTATCCTAAATCATTATACATGTGGTATAATGAATTTATAATTGATAATATATATAGTTTATTAATGGAAATAATGTATACATAAGCACTATTGACACTAGTGGGATATAATGGGATGTAAGATTGGTCTGGTCGTAGCGCTTCTTTACGTCGTACTTCTTAGCTATTCGCATCCGACTTTCCTGACTATACTTTTTCGACCCTGTTCATCGATTGTCCTCATCGACTCGCAGTGCATACAGCGGACACATACACACACACATTCGAGGCCATAGGGCACTCGAAATTTCCATGCCCTTTGTGTATATAATGGCGCGACGATCCGTCTCCAAGACTGCACTGTTCCAACGCATTATCCCTTCCAAACGTAAAATTCTCACGCACCACATATATTATTAAAATTAATAAAGTAGTAAGATATACTTACATATGCAATAATTTTATAGATTATTAAACTAGTGAACTGAAGATGCCGCCTATTAAGGGTACTTTCAGAAATTATTCTGAAGAAAGAGTGAAGGTAGACTTAATAGGAAAATGTAATATTTCATATCAATAACCCTACTAATATCGGCAAGACGTAAAATATGTACTTAATACCGGAATTAGATTCAATATGAAATTATAGTTAATTCAGTTTTTACTAGCTTTCGGATATTAACTTTTTTTCACCTGTATTTGCCCTATTATTTGCTCTTTCCCTTGACTGTTATAAATAAACAATTTTAAAGTGATTGCTTTTGTTGATTTTAGTCCTAATATAGATGGTCAACTACTAACGAACAGACGGTCAATTATTGATTTTTTCAGTTTCACAAATGGTCAACTTCTGGCGCAGTGATTGACTTTCCATTAATGATTACTATTTTTGTGTAACGCAACTTTTCGAAAAAAATATGCTGTGTTATATAATGTTGGAAATTCAAAGAATATCTTCACGCTTCAAGATTCATTCTTTAATAAAAATTCAAGAAGTTACCACTATTTTTGCCAAAAATTTGTCTTAAGTAGTCAACTACTGGTGCCTTTACCTTACTTATTAAGAACTTCCATATTTCTTTGTGAAATGAATTACTCAATATGTATTAAACAAGTAAATGTGGTTGTAATCATATCGTGTTTGGCCTTATTTTGATCGAAGAAATCTGACCAATATGATAAATAAAATTTCAAATAAAAAAGAAGTTAAGTTACGAAATTATATCATTGCAATAAGAACCGAAAAACCGTCTCTCTCTCTCTCTCTCTCTCTCTCTCTCTCTCT
>JBCFXI010001585.1:0-47435 GCA_038496175.1 Ampulex compressa | reverse complement strand
ATATTGATAAATATATTGTACGTATTTATCTCGCAACGTTATAAAGCATTGTATTGAACGTTCATAATGTTAAACGTCAAGTCGAAGTGTTCGTGTAAATACGTGTGCTCTGTTTTTATGCATTATCCAGATTCTCTGTAAAATACCGAACTACAGAAATACAGTTGCAGACGTTTTCAACCCTTTTGTTGGTTAATAACCTGTAACTTTGAACAAAAGTTATCCGTATTTTTGGTATACGAAAATTTTTCTTCCCAAAATTGAGTCATGTTTTAACTCGATTACGCTATACACAGGAATGCACACCGTAGAGCATGAGATATATCATTTAAAATAATCAACAGACTTAGGTCTATTATCCATATATCGACTGTCGTGGATAATCTTCTACGAATCTTCTAAAAACGCCGTCGATGAATTTTTGTTGCTGGCCGCGAAAAGAGAAAGATACACGCGAAAGCCAGTTATTATCGATTGCTCCCTCTGCACATGCAAAATAATATTTGCACACCCCCGCCATAACCATAGCTGTTCGTATGGTATTTATTAAATCGCTTCCACGTTGTGCCCGGACTGTGTACCATATCGTACGTGCCGTCACATTTATATAACGCATATTCACCTGTGTTTTATTCGAAATCCATATTGACTTGAGCACCATAACAATTACAATGCTATGTCCGGCGATTTATATAAAAAATCTCTTCTCCACGTCGATATCTCTGTCGGCGGAAAGTAAAAACAAACGTTTCCTTCTAAAGAAAACAGCGGAAAAAACGTGATCAATAAGGACGAATATGCGGCAAGGTTTGGATAATAGCATTGAATCCCTATTCACAATCAACGACAAACATGTTTTTTGAATGGCATAACGAAATTGACGTTTAGTGCGAAGGGCGGGGGATTTACATTGCAACGTTTGCGTTTCAAGAAGGAAAGGTGAGGGGTAGGAGGAGGGCGGAACGTTGGATTTTTAATGCGAGCTCCACCGAAGTTTCATTCGGCGTTCGTAGCACAATTGCATATCAAATTTCGCACAAAGAAACCAGTTATCGCTAATATAATCTGCGTTCGATAAAAATTTTTCCATGTCCTTTATGCCAGGATTTTCATGGACAAAGGACATTAATCAACGTTTCTTTATACCCAAAAGTTTATATTCGTGCAAACCGACGTATATATGCTTATATCGTCAAACGCTGCAACGAGAATTTGGCGTGTATGTAAATGAAGTTTATTCGAGGACTTTTCCCGAACAAAGGCTGTTCAAGAATCGACGTGGCTTTGATTTTCAATCCTCGCGCCTACGCGGATGATTAGATTCCTTTTGGCGGCAAAAATCGCTGTAAAAATTCGATTTGCCTTTATTGTCATCCGGTAACCACCGCTTCCAAACGCACGGCACGCGATTACAAAATAAACCGGCCTTTCCTCTTTGAAATATTCGACGGAATAACTCTGTAAAGCTTACGGTCAAAATTAAAACTTTTTCACGCCCATTTACGCATGGTCCTTTTTGCCAGCGCTCTTGGCGTGTAAAAAGATAACTCGATTTCTCGGAAAAATCGTTTCGACGTCGCGACTTGGTAACTACGCGGCTAAAATAATATCGTACTTCACTCCCACACGTGGCGCCTTTTAATCTTTAGCACGCACAAGTGCGGCGTATAATTACTGCTTTATCCTCCCATCTCATCGCGGCGGCACGTTAATGGAAATAAAAATGGTATACGTACGAATAAAAGATCCGCGAGTTTCTCATTCGAGGGGTAATCGTTCTTTGCATGCAAAATTTAAATGGACGACAAACTCGACGGTATCTTTAAAGCTCGTTGGTTCATTAGCTTCGCTCTACCGAACTATTAGTTGTTTA
Source organism: Ampulex compressa (assembly GCA_038496175.1). Lineage (NCBI taxonomy): Eukaryota > Metazoa > Arthropoda > Insecta > Hymenoptera > Ampulicidae > Ampulex > Ampulex compressa. The sequence continues at coordinate 45,562 of JBCFXI010001585.1, read as the reverse complement.
TAGAGGCTCTCCCAGCGCTGCTCACTTTCTTTAAATAAGTAACATCATTTTGTACTGTTCATACTTATATTATGCGATACTGTTTGCTTATTGTTTTATACAAGAATGTACCAAAAACCTAGAGAATTTTTTTAAATCAATACAGAGTTTGTAAAACGATCCAATTGCTTGCCTTAGCTTGTATTATAATAGATGATTTCGTTATAGTGTGATAACGTTAACCGATAATTACATCCACTCCAGATATTGCAGCTGGGTGGATTACAATTAGCTTCGTGTAACGTTATCTCCACTTGATGTGATTATTTTTATATCCGTAAAGTTGGTAGGCTTTTCGAAGCATCGTCCAAGTCTGCGCCTTTGAAATATACGTTTAAGTGCTTTATTTGTAATGTTTTCGAAAAACGTAGAATAGTACATTTCATTACTTTCCCATGGATCCTTATCGTTCACGCGGTTAATAAGAAATGTGTTTCTGTAAATAAATATATACAATATCACTATGTAACGCAGTGAATTTGACTCGCTATTCAAAAACTATACATCCGCTTAATTAATTTTAGTGTGTACCACTGTAATCTAGTTCTACATTAAATGTAGTTAGCATAACAAATCTATGTATATTATTCCAATTATTAGTCAGATGTAAATGGTTGAGAGACGTAAAGGAAATAATTACGCGATAGTAAAAAAGGGAGTGCTAGCGGAGCTGCGAACAACGCGAAACTGCGAGTACATTTTTTTTCTTACGCGTCTCAAGAGAATACTCGAGTATAAAAAATTACGATTGTTCATTTATTAACGGCGACCTCTTGAGTATCGTACGAGCGTTGGACAGTTTTACTTTGTTGCTCCCATGTACGGATATTATTTACACGGTGAAATATCGCTTCGGATAGATATTAGCTTTCAAACAAATATTTTTCCGCGGCAGACGTGGCAAAAAAAACACTGCTCGTGTGTTACGCCCGGGTATATTAGCGCCTCGGGCGTTTCAGAAGTGTATTCTGCGCATGAAACATGCACGCCGTCCTCGGTTAATTCCGAATCTATATCTCCTTGTTTTGTTCTGCTCTTCCTATCCGCCCATCCATCCGAGGGGGCTATGTAAAAGGCTTAATTTCTATTTGTGTTATTAATCGGCCCGCCTCAGCTCTGAACAATCTTTGATGTACTGTAGACGTTATGTCAGACTTTGATACAATTTTATAAGAAGTTTGTATGCATTAGGAACTCCTAACCTTGCCCGTGAGATATATAAAACAACTCCTGAATATGGTATTAACGGGCAATCACTTTTCACGCTTAATAATTTCTCCATCTGGTTATGATGGAGTTAAAATTTCAGTCGTCAGAACGACATTGCGTGTGAGAAAGTCAATAATCTTTGTCCACGTGGTGCTTGGCTCAATAATTAGGGTTTATTAAAATTTAAGGATAAATGAAAATAGAAAACGTGGTACATAAAATGGTGAATTAAGTCATATAAAAAAAGGGCGTGGAAAAAATTGGATACTGGGGTAACTGGGCCGAACTCGAACTCGGGAGCAAACACTTTCGCTTGCCGCTTCGTTTTCTATTTTTATTTATTCCTACATTTTAATAAACCTTAATTATTGAGCCATGCACCGAGTGGACAAATATGATTGACTTTCTCACGCACAATATCGTTCTTACCACTGAAATTTTAACTCCATCATGACCAGATTGAGAAGTTATTAAGTGTGAAAAGTGATGGCCCGCTAAAAATATATTCACGAATTGTCTTTATGCGAAGTTATTTCAGACGCTTCTTGAATTGTGGTTTGCGTACATTTCTTCTTCGCATTCAGTAGCATTGCAAACAATCGAACGAGACATGATTAAGAGCGACGAATTTTTCTAGCAAAGTATACATTTTTTACATTTCTGTTCTGTGTACAAGATAAGGTGTTGTACGTTTCTTTGTGTTCGTTGAATAAATGAACTTTAACATACAGTGCGTTCCTAAGCTTTCCTTCTGAAGTCTCTTAGATTATTTAGTCTAAGGATTTGTGTTTGGAGCATTATGATAAGCTTTTTTTCTCTAGAATGTAAAAAAAGTGATTAATGAAACATGATGACTCCAAACGACTCGCTCCTGTTTGTAAATGAAAAAGTATATGGTCTCATGGTCAGCACATGTCACATTTGCTTTCCGTGATCATGTACTTTTTTCAAAAAAGTAGTTTATTCAGTTTACTTCAGATGTGACATCTTCCAAATTTGTCTCTTAAATGTTTGTTTTTATTAACTGGATAATGAATATGGCTAGCGAAGAGCATCTTTATGTCACTTAGGCGTGTAGGACTACTTTTAGGGAAGATATTCGTGCCACTTTATGCGTGCTCACAATAACAATTGTGATGAACTAGTAATTGAAGTTATCCGATAACCAAGTTTTTTCCACGCCTTCTTTGTCTCTAATATTTGTCCTTATTTTAATTCATTAAAAAGTTTTCATAACTGTAATTGTTAATTAATAAAAATTATTATCGTCGCCGTATGCCAAGTAACACAAATGTGTTATCTAAAAACGCGACATAAGGACATACGGAAGTGACACAAAGATGCTCTCGCTTGGCCATCTTAATTAACTAACTCCCAATACATTTAGTAATACCAAAAACGAGCACGATGTAATACTTGTCGTTCTTGTCATTTATTCTCGAATATCTTCAACAGCCTCAACATAAAATTCCAGCTCTGTCATCGACAAGTAGGACTAACAATTTTTATCGCCGCGCCGACTTCGTTTCCCGTCGTTGCGTCTATATTCCTCGAATAAACTCAATCCGGCCATACATTCTTTCGGCCGCTATTCAACGCCAGCAACTTTACCTTCACGCCCGACAGGGGCTATAATTTTGACACACAATCCACAATTGAAAAAAGTCGGCGCGTTCGCAACACTTCGTTGCGATCGAGCAATTCCAATTTCCAATCCACGTCCGGCGCAAGGGCGCGTATTTTCCTCTCACGCATCGCGTTACACGAGCGTCCTCCCAATTTCCTTACCGCGTTGAAGAGGGGGGGTCGCGCGTATCCGCGATTTCCCGCCGATCGATAGAAATCGGCGATTCCTCAGCGCAGATAGGTGCGATGGGTGGGCGTGGAAGGTGTGCAGACGCTCAAGTGGGGCAAAAGGGAACCACTTAGCCGAAACTGCAGGAGTCTGGAAGTCAGCAGCTATTCGGCAGACGTCACTGGCGCCAGTGGACTACCTTAAACCTCCCCTTTATGCCTCCTCCCCCCTTCTCCGCCGCCGACCCTCCGTACGCTGACAATCTCATTCCCCAAAAGCGTCGCAAGAATTATAAAGTTGGTGGAGGAAAGCTCCGGGGGACTTCTTCCCTCGCCGCCCATCCTCCTCAGGAATCCACACCCCCCGCTGCCGCCCTCTGCTTCCCTCCACCTACGCGCCACCTCGACCTACCGACTCCGTTTCTCCCCCTCCCCCTCCCCCCGCTCCGACTCTGACTTCTTCCTCTACCCCTTCGTCTTCCTTCCTACGGTTTCACCTTTTTATTTTCACTTCGAACTTTTCCGAAGCGGGGGGAAGGGCGAGAGGACCGATCGGCAACCCACCTCCTCCTCCTCCCCCTCCTCTCGTCTATTCGAAGCGCTGGGTGGGGATGATGCGAAATTTTCGACCGCGCGAGTTATGCCGGCCGAATCCGAAATCTGTTCGCCGTTAGCGCGACGCCGGGAGAAGCCGTTCATTTAGGGACATGTACCGTGTGATCGCGAAATAATCCGGCGGTCGGACTTCATGGCTACTGCCGACGACGAAAGTTCGCGTCTTTAATGACCGTAGAACGGCGGGGGCTGCTATTGTTTTAAAGCTACCGGGAAACCGATCCCCCCCTCCAACGAACTTGGTAATGATAATTGTCCCCCGGTCCCTGCAGTTTTATGAACAGCGGATGTAAGGTGGATACTCGATCGTCTTGGGACCCTCAGACGCTGGTCGCGGTCAGGACTTAGTTGGATGTGGATTTTGCGCTGTTAGTTGAGGCTTTTACCCATCGAATTGACCTGTTTGCAAATCAAATTTGCCCTTTTATCAGTTGGATTTACTCTTTTGCGTTTCGAGTCTGTCGTTGATATAGAAGCATCCGATGTACGGTTATTATTCCAATGGAAAGATTATCTCGCATGTGTGTTACTGCATAATGTAAATGGAGAATGACAAGATGGTAAAATTCTTGTTTATCATAAAAAGTATTTGTACGTACTTTATACGTTAATTGATCTATAATGTTTCTCCTGCTACTGCCTGGAATAACTTTGTGTACATATTCACGAAATTATTGCAATCTGTAGGAATGATAGCTATAACGGAACGATTAATCAGATTAACTAGTGATTGTTATTTGAAGAATTAGCCACAATATTCCTTGCACAAGATTTAATTTTTGAGTACGTTGCATCAATAAAATTAAAAAGAACTTTAATTCTAAGAGGGTGAATTTTATTTGCAAAAGAATGAATTTGAAGTGTAAAATAGCGAATTTAATTGGCAAAGAGATGAAGTAGAAGTGCAAAAGGATGAATTTGGAGTGCAAAATCTTTAGACAGTGTTTTCATGAATTTTGTGATAGTAATCTGATTTAATAACTTGCTCCTTTGGAGCAATAATTCATTTGCTCTGGAGGTTTCAAGTCATTAAGTCAAATTAATTGAACGAGCAAGTGGAAGTACAGCAGGAATACGAATCATTGGTGAAAATAATTTGATACGATCTTTTTCCAGCCAACGAACGACGTTATTCTTCCTATTTATGTTTCAGTTTGGACTTTGTACCTTCCTTAGAAATATATCAATATTCTGGTTATAAATATTAGAATAAGAAAAGATAAACACGACTCTGGGTTGTTTGTAACATACATCAATGCCTTGGTGTGACATTTTTGCTGATTTAATAAATAAAGGACAAATGTTCTTCTCTTTGGTAACGTCAGAATAAAAATTTGCATAACCATGTTGCGTGACCGTCTTCAGAACACATTTTTTTTTTTTAATTTTGTGGGATATAAAGATTGGTGGAATTTCTATATTCCTATACTTATGATTGGTTTATTTACTATATTTAGTATATCATATAGTGGTTTTACACTAAATTTATGAGCTATTTTCTATACATATTCAGATACAATAAATGTATTCTTAAAGAAAAGGGGACAAAGGAAATATGTCAATGGATTATTATATTGATCCATACATAACAAAAAAAAATCATGGAATATCTCAGAAAAAAACTCCGTTTAAAAGCTCTATAATTTTTCTAATAACTGATTTACTAGTCATTTTGACTGCTTTGGTAGTTTTAGTGGTAAACATTTGTAATGTGCTTGAGTAAGATCTTGTATTATAGCTTATATGTCTATTCACAAATCCTTTATTCCCAACTGAATTCCTCCCTGAGTGTGCCTAAATTTTTATGGTAATATACAATACGGTTTCTGTATTAGTTTTATAAGAAACGCAATTTTAAATAGTGGAGACAGGCAGAAAAAGATTATATTTAATTTAATGTGCGAAAATAAGCTCGATCATATATTACATAGGTATGTCGTAAACGTTCTCAAACTGTAGAATTATCGATGTATCTTATTTTCTGCAGCAAAAGCAATCGCGTCATTCTCTTCCCCGTTATTCAAGGTTAATAGAATAATATCTTAATCCTACTTATTTAAACATTTTCTTCCAGTATTTGAGTTGCTACAAGCATGTTTTAGTGTTAAGAAAAGCCAGAAACAAAACATTCATGCCACTGTTGAGTCTACCATAATCCCTAAAATCGCCTGTGTGTTATTTCATTCCTCTGGAGCCTAGCGCAGTATAATGACATACGTTCGTAACGTTGACCCTCCATTCATGATTTCCTTTACTCACTGCCTCGAAGCCACCATGAAATCTGGTATAACGACCGTTATTAATTTTGCGGAAACGCGCTACTGTTATAATGCGATCATGCTATCGGTTATGGCCAATTAACTTTCCATGACCCAGACGGAATTATAAAGTAGCAGTAATTCTGCACCGTCAACGTCCGTGAAAGGTATGCAGAAAATGAATTGATGTGGGCTGTGTACGTAACGCGCATATCAAAGTAGATATCGCTACGCCGATTCGAACAATCTCGTTGTTTGCAAACCGCCCTGTTCCAATCACTCTTTCAAAACTAAAATCAAGGAATTCTGTTTTGTTTTCGATACCCAACCGATGCCCCGCTGCGAGTTTCGGGAATCCTTATGCATCGTAATACAATTAGTCGATATTTTCTTTTCGTAATTTTCGTGGTTTTTCTGTTGGTATCGTTACATCAGGGTCGATCGAAAAAATTGTATGAATAAATACGTTACGATCATATTAAACAACGCAATCATTCCTGGAAACTTCCTACCAAGATTACATGAACTTTTCAGTAGCGCCGAAGGAAGAACGTGCTGCATAATATCCAAAGAAGATCATGAAATTATAACTTTCGTACTTTCTCTTCTCTTAGAAAAATCCTCTGGGCAATCCTCGTAGAATAAAGGGCTAAAAGCAACGTGAAGAAGGGGTCCTCGAGCGAGGAGGATGAACTTGAAAGAAACTTCTACCCGATTAGGGAGCAATGTCGTTAATTCATTCATCCCGAGTCCCACTTTACGTCCGTACAGCGTGTCCTCGGGCGTATCCGTCGGTCTTCCGAGCGATCCGAGTTGCGATACGAAAAACATAATCTCGTCTATACCTCGATCACGTCGATTATGATTAGGGCTACCATAATTGCAAAGCATTTATACGGGACGTGTATCCGTTTAAATAAATAAAACGTGAAAAAAGCGAGTAAGTAATGATTTATTTCACTCTGCTAAAAAATCAATAAAGTCTAAGCAATCTGTTAAAATGAATACGTGAAATAATAAAAAAAAGGTGCAAAGCTCCTCGTTTTTATTCCAGTCATATTTCAAAGTTGATTTCACTTCCTTAATCATATCATTTTCCTCTATAACGTAATTCTAAAATTGGGCGCGAGTCATTTTGAAATGATAATGAGAAATCGAAATTGCTTCAATTGTCTCCACTGACAAACAGTTTCTTTCGCCCGACCATTGGGTTGACATTAGGGAAAATATTCTCTCCACATTTGCATTGTGGACTGGAATCGCGAGTACGTATTCGCATAGTTTTATTAGACATGACAGAGTTTAGAGAGAAAATAGGATAAATGGAACCTTAATACGGGACTCTGTGATAAAATACGATGATAGTCCCTTATAAAAGGGACGTATGGCAGTCCTAATTATGGTCCATCTTTTTTTTCGCGATAGTCGCGATACGCCTTCGCGATAAAAATGTTCGTCAAGTTGATTCCTCCTTTATCCGGTATACGATACTCGTCCTCGTCATTCGGTACCTCTTCCGTACCTGTTCTCTAGTCTGTGGGAGTGGTACTCGAACCAGGCGACCTCGGCGATTCCTCCGTAATGCCAATGTGGAATGCCGTCGGGCACGCATTCCTGAGAGCAGAAATGTCGCGATGTCCGCCGCGAGAAAAAAGGCTTTGATTAAGAGAAGAACTGAGAATATGAGTTGCATAAATAGATGCTTGGCTATACGCCTCGTGTGCATCTAGTTTTCCAGCTGAGGGACTCAGGAAATCGAGGCGATCGTTACGTTTCTCTCATTGCGATCGCGGACTCGTGGCGTCGTAGTTTCTCATGGAAAAACTTAACCGCAAAAAGAACGATATTGATTGAGGGATCAGGAATTGAGTGCGAGTTGTGTAAGTAGTTCTTGGAGTATCTGTCCGGTTAATTTTCGAGCAGAGATGTGGAAAGGACGCGGTAACGATCTGTTTGGCTGATTGCGATCGTGTGGATATTTTCCTGCGCGGAAACTAATGGAAGGCGAGAGACATATTACTATCCCGGAAAATGATGAAAGGTCAAATTCTTACGTCATTACTCGGCCATATATTATAATGTATGAATAGCCAGAAATTATGCTGCTTTTAATAATACAACATAATGCAGTCTATTTGGTTACTTCGGTCTTTGGATAGAAGACGATGAGAATATAAATATATGAAATAAATATAAAAGCATCGAAGAGTATGAATAGTGAATTTATTGGAGTTACCAAAAAGTATAATTATTGTTGGCATTGATGTTTATTGTGAATATTTAGAAAGAAAGGAAATTTATTTTCAATATTTACAGTAGAGATTTATATAGAGGCTGTTAATTTTCATTTGATTTTTCTATTGATAAAATCAATATTTTAGATATTATTCAACATCTACGAATTGCCATGATGTATAGTATAGTATATATATAGCGAATAAGAGAGATATGTTCAGTATCACGTATTCCTTAATTTTCCACGATTTATTTGCTTTCTATAATTTTGACAAGTAGTCTTGATGGTAGGTTTTTCCCAATCTGATGGTGCACCGCGGGAGGTGGATCACCTTGATTGTTCTGCCGGACGCCTAATGCTGGTACGAGTTTATTTTACAACTCGTACTTAACAGCATGAGGTAAAGTGCGTTATCTTTCGTCCTTTCATTTCATCCCGGGTTAGAATTTAATAAAAAAATCATGTTTATTTTCGCTTTCGCATTTTTACCCCCGAAGAATCCATATTCACAAACTATTTTCAGTTTTCAGCCTGATCGGGATAAAATATACCCGTAAACGGCGAATCATTAAAGACTGCGCGCAAATACTAGAAATTTCATAAGTTCATGATCAGTTTTCAGACATGTAACACATGGTGATATATTTAAACATCCTATTCTGTTACAAATGAACAGCTATGTATCACCGCTCCAATAATATCGCCTATTACCAAATGCTTTACACTCCAATTATGAACTATACTTCTTTATGAAGTGGCGTAGAAAAGTTAAGGGTATCGATTACAAATCCTTGATGGAGGTTAGATAATGTATTACTAAATACTGCATTAGTAAGTTGTTTTTTATAAAAACAGTATTATTATAACAAATATCACAAGTTTCTCTTCAAATGCGATAAGGACATAATTCTTTCCCTTTACAACAGCTTCCAAAATTGACTGGATTACGTAGTTATCAAACGGTGACAGAAAATAACGATTTATTTTCGTACATCTCTCTGAGTTAATTATTAGTTTCCTTTCGTATTTGTGGATTATTGTTAATCAAAAAGTTACTCGTGAGTCGTCAAACGATCGATCGCTCATAACCAACCTTTTTCATTCTCTTTAAACACAATTATACAGTGTGTCGAAATTAAAAAGAATATTATACGAGGAGGAGACACCGGAAGAAGGGGACTTCAAAGAGGTAACATGGCGCTAAGCGTTGTTTATACCTAATCGTCTTTTTTTCTCTTTACAAGTTAAGCGCCACGTCAGTCACCGGTGACTGACAGCAAACTTTAAAGCGGCGTACGTGTTCAACATGTTAAAAACACAAATATACTTTATTAAAACAAGATAAACAAAGGTGAACTTTGCTTTTACATTGATCGCAAAAGGTTATAACTTTTCGCGTTAAATTTTTCGCCATCTTTGAACCTAACATCCGCGAATTTATATTATAACATTAAGATCATAAGTGAACTCAGGATACGAATTCAAAACAGCATTTATTGTTATTGAAAAATAAAATCACAATAAATCACCTGACCCATCTGGTTGATATTTGTTGCAATAACACTGGCTCGCTTATTGGCAAGTGGCTCGCAGTGGCCCGCTTAACGGCCAATCGTGGCTTAAACGGAGTGGCACGTAAAATCGGCGCGGCGCTTAACGTGTTAAGAGCAATACCGGTTGGGTGAAAAAAAAAATTAAAGCTTGGTCAGCATGTTGAAATTTAACCCTTTCACTACGACAGATCTTTGCGTCAGCGCTCCAATAGTGGCTGGACCGTCGTGTGATTAGAGCGCATCGCACAGGTTAAGAACTAATGCGATGCGTTTAGTGAGAGCCGGATATAACAGGCGCCAGCCAATGACGTGTATTCAGTGGATGCCGGATGTAACCGGCACCGACTAGTGCTGCGTATTTGGTTGATGTTGTATATATCCAGTGTTAGTAATGAAAGGGTTAAAAAGAATATTGACTATAAAAGGAGGCAAAGAGTGAGTTTGGAAAATGAGTACTTAAAAGAGAAGCGCTAGGCATAGTTATATCCAATATTTTTCATTCTTTTTGGGGTTAATTATGTGAAATTCATGTAGAATGCAGGACATTATGTAGAAAATGAAATCGAATTAAGATTTGTGCACGAAAATTTAAAAGTAGTATTATTTATCTGTTGAACAATACACTGAGTCGGTTGACATGAAAATCTTGACCTTCCACCGGCAGTGTGTTTGCAAAAGAGATGCTTCATACAGATAACGTGGTGTTAGGAATTGCGCATATCCAACCTGTTTCATTGCCTTTAAGCATGATTTGGTCAAAATTAAAAATCGGTGTCAAAATTAAAAATGTTAAAAATTTGGTGTTAAAATTAAAAAAAGAAACACATTAGTTATACATTAAAACAAAGTACGAATCGGTTATCACGAAAGTTTTGACCTTTGAATAGTAGTGTGTTCAGAAAAGAGATGCTTCATAATGAATAACGTGACGATAGGCATTGCATATATATCGATCCCTTGTTACTCTCTTTAGAGGTAATCATATCAAATTTATATGAAATTACGTACATTATGCGGAAAATGAAATTAAAACATGGTTCCTGTGTAAAAATTTGAAAATTAGCAGTAATTATGTAGTAAACACGTATAATGATTCATTTAAAAAACAAGAAATAACAACAAATATATTACATTTTAAACGATGATATTCAAAATCTCCTTTTTCGCCTTGCATTTCGTCTCTTAGCAACCAGTAAATAAACGTCCATCGCGCACCTTCACGCCACACGTATACTGCACGCATACCGATGTCACACGCATGCAACTCACACACCACTGTTATGCGTTAACACGTTTCGTATACGCTCAACGCTGGACTTTTTAATCAACTATTTGAAATTCTCCTTGCAGAACGAAAAATGAAAAAAGAGGTCTCTTACCTGTTATAAGAATCCTAAGGCATGCGTTAGAAGCAAATTGTATTAGGACGGAGAGATACAATCACGAGGCTTGCACAAAACCAAAAATAACTCCAAATAGATATAAAATTGTATGACGTATGTCGATGAATTTTTAAAGGAGAAAACTTTTTATTAATTAAGTAATGAAGTAGAAATTAAAATAAAGAATAAAAAGTCAATATTATATCAGTATCAAGAATATCAAATTTAGGAAAAGAATGATCGAATTGTACATTATCGTGTGCTGAGAGTTTCGTTAGCAAATGTGGACGTTATTTCGTAAATTTCATTAGTAAATGAACGCTAGGGCGTGTTCATTTCCAGGACGATTTTTAAAAAATTCTTTTCTCCTAAGTGAAAAGGTTTTATAAAACATTACATTTTGGTAATGTTGTCTCACAGGTCTTCAAACGTCCAAACTACACGTTTTGCTCACCAAATTGCAACGTTTTAATTAAAAAATAGTTCACCTAGTCATAGAGAATTTTTTAAAAATTGTTTTGAAGATGAACACGCACTAGCGTTCACCATGTGGACATTTCCAAACAAAATTCTCAGCGCATGGTGACGTATTATACAATTCTTTAATTCTTTTCTTAAGGTTGATATCCTCGACACTGGTATAATATTCACTTTTCATGTTTTATTTCAATCTTTAATTCATTTCGTAATTAACAAAAGGTTTTGCTCTTTAACAACCTGATCCACACACATCATATAATTTTACATTTACTCAACATCCGACAATCGTTTTATTCATTCATTTTAATGATTTAAAAATAACTCCGAAAGTAACCAAAAATGATTCGGAACGAAACTCATTAACCCATTTGCAACGTGATTTGCAACATTAACATAGATATACGCTTAATCTTCCTGGTCACTATCACCGAAACCCTATGCATACGTTCAACTTTGTTCACTCTTCAAGACATTGTAACGAAAACAAATACGTTCGATGAAAATAATCATAGTTTTAAAGACACTCGTTTGCATAAAATAAAAGTCATTTCCGTATTGAATTTAAATATTATTCTTGCAACTTAGTATCCGCCGTTTTCTTATACATTACTTTAGCTACAAATAACCAGTTTTTCACCGTGGGATTCGTACACTGCCCGAAAGAAGTGAGCTGCACAGTACTTCGAATCATAAATGTATAACCACTTGTACACGATAAAGCCTCGAATTCCCGCGTTCCGGCGGGAGCTAAATTGCACACCTATTATAATAAAAGAAAATTTCGTGATGAACACCTTTTGCAATTTCCTTACGATAAAAACGGGTTGAGCAAAGTACCCGATCGATTATCCCGAAAGTCTTGACCTTCGACCGGCAGTGCGTTCGCAAAGGAGATGCTTCATCGCGATAACGTGGCGCTAGGCAGGGCAGCCCTGGTCCGTAAAACGCGGCGTCGTCGCGGAGGCGGCCTCCTGCTCGGCGTCGGTGGGATAGGGTCGAAGAATCGGAGGGCGCCGATGGTTCTAGGCAGTGGGTGCCCATGCTCGCGGGGTTGCCTAATCGAGCGTGCGTTTCCAATGAATTATTCAGGATCGAACGTCTCCCAGTTGTTACGGACGGCCGTCCTTAACCGTTAGGCGTTTATTCTCATTATCCGGCCTGGCCTCCCTCCGCCCCGCCTGTGCACCGCGACTGGTCTCTCCCGTTGTCACCCTTCGTTCAGCCTCCTCTTCCACATGGTTAACAGGATGTCGTCCTTCGATTCGATAAAGCCCAACCTGACGTGGCGCTGCGCGGATGGCGGTGATAACCGACGAAGGACTCGCTCTCACGCTGCCGCGCACGGCTGCTGTTCGGATTTTGATATGGTTTAATTGGCTAACGTGAATTCTTTTGGGGATTATACGTCGAGTGTAGTGTGGCGTTAGGTTATTTCTGCTTTTCTTTGGTTCTTAGACGTCTCGTTCGTTTGCCGTGGGATCTGGTGTTTGAATGTTAAAAGCCGTCAACGTGACGAGGTAGATATATACGTTGCACAGCTTTATGATGTACCTTCTGGAAATTTTTATGAATTTTTTGGTGTATATGTAGTGGTTAGTTGTTCTAATGCTAAAGTAATTTAGGAAGCGCTTGATATTGATACTTACAGTGGGATAAGTTATTCGAACGTGCAGTTCGGTATGTAAATTTGGATCTTCCGCGCGTAGAAATTGGAGTCTTACTACATTATAGAAAGTTTGTGACGCTGTGCTCTTTGCTGTCGATACTTCAAAATGATCGTGGACGATAAACTTTTTGATGTATGATTTTCCGATAATTCTTTGAAATGCCCAGTGACTATTTTGAAATGTTATTTGAATAAATGATAAAATTTTAATTAATCGACCGCCAAGTGGATACAATTTTTTAATTCTGCAAAGCTTGAGCTAATTATAGGTGATTAAAATTACTTCATGAAATGGATTTTACAGCAGAATATTTTCTTTCGCGAGAGGTAACACAAATTATGTATTTCGGATACGGAAAAAAGGAACAATACATCCTGATTCAAGCGCTGGACTATAATTACTGGCGCCATGGTTAGCGCGTTACTAAACATACGCGTATTTATTTCCTTTTTCATTTCCTAGAAGTTAACGCCGTTACCAGATCTTTATATTCATAGAAAATATAAAATATTATAGGTAATGGACTAGATTGAAACTTCAATTTTTCGTGCAAATATCTGCGCTTTTATTAGTTAATTTAAGTATTCGTCTATAAGTTAAACAATTCAGCTAGATTACTTAGTCTTGTATTTCTATGTTTGTAGAATCTTTAGTCTTGTACATCGAATTTGATACGATGGATTATTTTCCCCAGCGCATACCGTGGTAATGAAGGTGATCTTTACTCTATGTAGTTCGTAATATGCATGCCAGGTAATCATAAGATGACAGCTGATCGGTAAAATCACGTATTCCTTATAAAAGTCCGAGTAAACTGATTATGCCGCAATAACTCTATTTTGAAATTTATCTCATGGAGGTAAAGTCGAGCTTTCGTGCATTCAGTTTCACGTTGACGATAATAAATTTCCCATATAGTTGGAGACTCCATTGATTTTCATCGACATCGTCTAATCTCGCAATAATCTAAAAATGCAACCGAGTTTAAGAACAGATCTTAAGCTTGAATCAGTTTTTGCATTACTCTGAACGAATATTGGTACAATGATAAACGTTATTTTGAACTCGGATAAGTCCTTGATTGACGAGCGAGTCATTTAACGAGCTATAGCGCCAAATTGTATGCAAAGCTGCCTAAAGCTTCCTCTAGTTTTGATTGAGAAATATTAACTGTTCCAAGTAATAGCATCAATATAAGTTTTACACTCGCCACGTGGCACGTCGTATCGTTAAACCGTTTCTTCTCGTTTGCACGTAGTACAACGTATTCTTGTCAAACAGCTCTCACCTTCCTATGGCGCAAAGTCGGGTTGCATTTATATTTAAATCATACATAGATTATAGATGTAGACTGTATACAGATTTTCAACAGCCTAGTCTACAGAGATGTTTTTACGCAGTGGTTTACATCGACCTAAGGGTAATTTCTTATCTCTCCAATGGTCCTTCCGCTTCTCAACTTTTCTTCCTCTAATCGTAAAAAGTTGATCGTCGCCTCGAAACTTCGCCGTGAGCTCGGTGATAATTTTGAGGAGGTTCGATCTCGTTTCAATCCCCTCATCGGCTTAGATCATTCCGCACACTTTTACCTACGCCAAAGTAGCGAAACTTTTCTTCTCCTGGCTCCCGAAATTGAGGAAAAAAAAGGCATAGATACTTACCGAATAGGATATGAAATTAGTCAGGGTATTAGGTTAGATATCAAGGGTCTCTCGGATTCCCGTTCTTGCGCGAGACAAGGAATACATAGCACGGTCCATTTCGTCTAGGGTTTCATCGATTTTCGGAGTCCACTTTGCTAGCTCTCGGAGAGAGGCACGGCCTACGCGTCTCTTTGTCACGGCATTTCATCTTTTTCTTAACTATTGACAGCCGAGAACCGCCGTTCCGATGGCTTTTTATTATCAATCCGAAGGAAGAGCCGGATGGAAAAGTAGGTCCGGCGGCGTGGCGGAAACATTACCTCATTTCCAATACGAAGCCGACTCCATTTATCCGATTAGTCCTGCCGAGATTGCGGCCGATCGTAGATACGTCGTGAATTTTTGCGAATTAATTTTATCCCCGGCGTTATCTCAGATGCGGAAAGTGGAATCCCGAAAGTTTCGTTTATCGCGCCAAGATATATGCGGTCTTAGATGAGCGCGCTGTTTAGTGTGATGCACGATAACGGTAATCAGATGCCATTGCTATATTTGCTGTATCGGCGGTTATATTTAGCATTGCTCGATTCTACTTGCGACTTTTTTTATGCGTTTACTGCTCACCTTCAGAATAAGTACCCAGATGTGAAACACGATGATATCGCTAAGGATTGTCAACGGGACGAAATGATTTTCACGTTTTCGTTAATGAACATTCTATACTTTTATATTGTTCGAGATTAGAAGTGCCGGTTATACGCATATCATGTTTTTTTGTAGGCTATGTATTATTTAGTTATAGCAAACGGCGCTTTCGACGAAATAAGCGTTTTGATATAATATATAAGAACGAATCGTAGGATTTCCATTGCAGAAGCATTTTGCGAGTTTCAAACTTATTAAGGATTATTTATATCGAATCTGAGGTATAATAGTTTATATCCAAAGCATAGAATCCCAAGCATCGATCCCCGCGTAGAATATTGATCAGCACAATGGACAGTTTGTTTTCACATGCACGTAAATAAAAGTCTTAAAGTAAATTGTCTGGCATTAAAGGTAAAATTATTGCAACTAACTCTTACGTTAATAGACCGCGTCACCAGTTTCGAGCTGATTAAAGATGAAGAGATATATGAATCGTTGTATTCTAGACGTTCTTCAAGCTGGGATAAAAGCCAATCGGATTAAAATCAGCTACAGTCGGAGTGCGGAGGCTCGATTAAAGCTGCTTGATTAAAGAATTTATACGATGCAGACTTGTTACCTTGATCGTAAACTACTTTATTTGGAACTAGACGCAGTGGATCTTCCGTGAAAACAACACGTTGCTGGAACAGGTGCAATAAGTAGGTGGTATTAATACACCTTTGCTCACTTTACTTGTCTCTCTTTGGTTTTCTTTATCGATCGTCAATATAATAACGTTTACAATATACTGTTTAAAGAGTAACTATTCCTATAAAAACTCTGACCTTTTGTTTAAGTTATCAGATACTTTGAGTTGCCAAGTTTGTAGTATATACCTCATGTAGGAAAATGATAAGGTAATAAAGGTCTGTTTCCCGCGTGAAAATTTAAGTTTCGACCCGTTAACACTTATTCTACGTTACTATAAACGTTGGAAACTGATACGAGGTCAATATAAATCTGTTTCACTCGCTTGCAATTGAGGTGTTTGAAGGAGCTCACGGAAGCAAAGGAATCTCATTTATAAATTCTCATGCTTTACCATACACTTGCGTCGTATAATTATAAGGTCATACCTTTTAGAAATATGGTAAAACTGGGGAAAAAATGAATGACAATGATAACAGTATACACGTTTCAGTTACGCTCACTTAAATACAATGATAAGTTTTTCTAAGTATATTTTTGTAAGACTCTGTTCTTTGCTCCATTCTCTCCAATTCGTTCGGTTGTTAGGGCGGGATTGGGATAAAGTGTAATAAAATACCCCATAAAGGATGCGCTATGCGTCAACACTAAACCTACCGAAACGGTCAAAATGATCCGTCAATCATTTCTTAGAAAAATCGCTGTCTTTTGTACGCGGACACTTTTTGAGATTTTCCATGATTCTACCGCAGAGTGTGAATCATTCTATCAATTTATCGATGTCTCTTCTTAGTACCCTTTTTCTTTATCCCTTTGACTGCTAAAGGCGCATATATACGCTTTCTTAAGTCTATCAATATATATGAAGGCGTAAATTTACACCTTCCGCATTTTTTTTTATCCGTAACACCCTTTGCTTTAATCGTAATTTTTATCGTAACACGTTTTACCAATTTATTCAATATAGAATTTATCGCTCTATGTAACGTAGCAACTAAGTATCGGCAATTGTTTCAGTATTCTTTAGTCAATTGCTTTCATACTATTCAGTTGCACTGTTCTCGTATATACGCTCTCGCATCGTGCACTGACTCGTGCAAATCCGTTTCTGTATTGCATATGTTAATGCATATTATGGTTCTATTATCTTTATGATAAAATTGTCAAAATACATTTGTTTGTTATTATCAATTTTCGATTTTTTTTATTTATATTTAATTACCAACTATCGTTATTGAAAGAATATACAAATTAAGTTAAGTAAATTAAAGTAGCTTAAGAAACTACCTTAAATAAATTAAAAAATGGACATTTCAATTCGTTAACAATTATTATTTTTTTTTCAACCCTAAGAATAGTATTAAATCTGCGGGTACGCTTTTGGTCACTAGTCAGTGGACGACCAATCGCAGCGATTGAGACGCAAATAACGCGTCGTCCGTATTGATGGATTCCTCCGAAAACGCGCCGCAGTCAAAGGGTTAAGGATACACCTGGTATACATACATGTGTCCAGAAAGTGGCTGGTGGATTTAGTATTAATCGCGATTTAGTATTAATTATTAGAGCTAGTCGGCGGATTGCGCCAAGAGATTTTTACGACCCTGCTCAGACATCATAAAGTGTGTCATCTTCGATGATGCAAGCCGTGCACCAATCACTCAACGGGAAAGATTCAGCTTTCATGTGGGCACTCGGTACCCGACGTACACAAGGTGTGAATAAACCGCCGACACGGGGCAAGGGGGCTTAACAAGCGGCGCGACTGATTGGAAAAAAACAGGAGAGAGAGAAAAAGAAACTGGAGTCAACGATCGCGGAACTACCAGAACGAAATTCCATCGGCTGTCCCAAAATTGGCCGAAATACAAATTTCGTTCCTACAGCCATGTGTGCTTGCGCATAAAAATGCCTCTGCACCGTGTATGGGGGAATATTGGCTGGCATTCAGAGGGTTGATCAATACGCGGCCGGAAATTAATCGTTTATTTTCATATTGTTCCTGGCATTTTTCGCGCACGAGAGTGAAAGAGAGAGAGAAAGAGGACCGCGTATCGCCTCACGGCACTCAAAGACCCGATGGTTGTATCCTTCCACCAGTACCACCGTGCGACACAGTCTGTACCTGGTATTTATTTACACCCTGTACGTGAGAATGACGTGGCGCCGAGGTGCGTTCAAGAGGGGTGACACGAAATATCGCCGTCCCCACGTTTCGTGCCCCGAGTCTTGTCGCCGCGCATTGGCCTACTTTTTCGCCGAGGGCCGGCCACGAGGAAACGAGGCCTCTGTGCGCCTGCGAGCGAGTCTTTGGAACGCGGGAATTTCGAGAGACTGTACTGAAAAGTGTCACGACGCCTCACGGGTGCGCGGTACAAGGCGCTACTGGAAACACAGTGTTCCTCCCGATTTTGCCGCGCGTTGTGCTCGCCAAAAATGGATACGCCGCATCTGGTCGTAGGAGTTGTGAGAATATGTTGTTTTTTAAAGTAGAGGCATTTTGTAGACGATGCACATTGGTTCTAACGGATTCGAATAAAATGTCCTGGAAATTATCGAGATTTGGAGAGCGTTTAGCAATTTTGCTATCGTATATTTTTCATGATTTTATTTTTATAAGATGAATCTGAGCTCGAACGGAATAAAGTTGTAGAAATTATTATGAACTGGAGGACGATTAATAATCATATTGTTATGTGTTACTTTTGCTTTATCTGTGAAATCTTCTAGCTATTCTTCGATCGATCTTAGGATTTTATTAAGTTAGTTTGAAAACTGGCGGAGGGACAAATCGTTTCCTTCTAAATACACGATCATGAATACACGCTTAAAATATTCTGAGAGTTTTTATATACTAATATATGAGATCGTCGAGTGGTACTTATGAAGTTACATCTTTGATATAATAAAATTTTTATGAGCGCTCCCTCGGAAGTACTTTTCTGATATAAAATTATGGTCGAATTCTTTCCGAGATTGCGCTTCCAATTGCTGTCGCGCGTGCTTCCGGATGTCCACTGTGTTTTCGAATCTCTTTCTTCGAGACGTATTCTCGTTTTCAAAACAAAACGCAGTGTGGCGGCACATCTAACGAATGAATCGCACGCTGCAATGTTATACTCTTACATTTCATTTAAAAAATCTCTTTGTTTAGCAGATGTTTGGCTTTACAACAGAGAATAATATTACTGGTCAGTTTTAAAACACGCAGCGCGGTTAAAATACAACCGTCTGCAACGGTTGAAATGAGAAGAAAATTTGCAACGGGAAAAACGAGTTATTATACTAAAGTGTCCGGACACCATTATAAGACGGGAAAGTAAAACAAACTATTTCCTCTAATAATAAGACGTTATGAAATTGTATTAAGACACGTTCTTGGGCTGAAATTCATCAGGGGTGGGACGATGTATTTTGATTATACATTCGAGGATATAATTATACTAGGACAGACACCGAAATCGGTTTTTCCTCTCTAGAAATATCTTTAAGCCCGACGTAGTAATCCGATCAAAGCACGGAACAATGGCTTTCGTCGGCGCCCATTAAAGTTGCCGTGAAGGATATCGGAAAAACACGCATTTTACGTTTTAACTCGAGCACGATACGCAAACCTTGCTTTTAAATAGTCGAATTCAAGGCCTGTTGTTTATAATCGTTTGATTCACCATGCAAACGCACTGGCATATGGCACGATCACGATCACGATCAAGTAGTTTAACTTAGTTTAGCTTCTGCTATTATGAAGAGCTATCTGCTAGAAAAGACTTCGATTTTTCTTTTCGCTTCTTTTAGAATACGTAACTAGAATTTAAGAATGATTTAAAGAATAAAAGACTTTACACTCAAATTTTAAACTAAAGTTTTTTAGTTTACTAAAATTTAAGACTTTAAACTAAACTGTTAAATTTAAAGACTTCAAACTAAAAAGACTTTGAAAATCAAGAGACGATCCAAATTTCGCTGACAAAGTTATATTCGAATGTGTTTTTGTTGCATTGTTAGCGAATGTCGCAACCACTGTGTACACTGTGTACACAGATTTTTGAAACCCAATAATTTACTTAAAATATTGCAAGAAAATATTAAAATTTGGCGAAATTGAAACCGAAATATTAAAACATTAAAATGGCATCAAAGTTTTAGCTCTACTGTTGACAAGAAGACGGCGCCCCGCAAACTTGTTGAACAACCTAGTATTAACCATTCCAGTAGCAATGTCCAATCTCGTCCGCATTGGGACTCTACTAAACTCAGCCTTGACAGGCTCCGCAAGTCTCATACTTTGCACATCACTTTCTTATTATGTATAGCAGTGCTGAATATTTTTATTATAAAAACGTATCGTTATTCTATGACGTAACAATATATACTTTTTTCCATTCATATAGAACTCGTCCATTTATCATTAATCTCTTATTAAAACGCGTCGTTCAACGCTTATAGTTGCTGTCCAATCGTGTTTACTTACTCTTGTCGTGCACGCATCGTCTTTCTTCATCAATTATTTATTTCTTCCCTCTTTCTCCAATTTATTTTTCACGCCGTCCGCTAAGATCAATTGACCTAGGACCTATTGCGTTATATGAATTACGAATCTCCAGAGTTACGGTACACACATTACATGGAAAAAGCCAGAGGTGATGGGCGGGATATGCGAACTCGGATTTCTCGTATGAAAGTCCGAACCTCTATGCACTATACCATCGTAGCTCTGATTAATTACTTGGCCGGCTTACAACTGTGATATTTTGGTGTCAAAAGTAATCCTAAAATGTCTCAAAAAAATGGGAATAACTTTGATTTGAGTGAATATGAAAAATATGTTTTTTTATTATTTTGCTCTTTGTTGTATCATTATTTCGTAAGTCTCGATGGTAATAAATAAAATAAAATTTACACGTTTATAAATAAATTCAATGTAAATCAAAACATTTTAGTTCTTCGCATAAAAACTGTACGCGTAACGCGAATGTTAAAATTACATAATGCAACTGAACTCGAAAATAAAACGCAAGGCAAAGGGCTAATATTATCGTCCGGGGCCCTTTAATGCTCCGTATGCGTACTTTTAAATGTCTCAAAAGTGTATTGGAAGAAGTAGGCTGTAGCTTTCCCCGTAGTCCATCGAGATTACGTTCTGAAACGTCAGAGTGCACCTTTCTCCGCATTAACGGTTCTGAAGCACTTGAACTCGATCAGTTCTACGTTAGAGAGCATTCATTTCAGCTTTTCCCTGAGGACCCATGCCTACGAGGATGCATATTCACGGATTTTCTTTCAAACAGTAATATGCTTACGCGACAGTGTTGCGAAATTATAATTTAGACGTGTATCCTAAAAAATACGATGACGCAAATATGTCTTCCAATCACGTTCAAATAATTTTCGTAATATCATTATGAACGGTGTAAATAAAGAGCAGTTCATTATTTGTACAAGTATAAATATTGAGTGATGATTTTAAACATTAATTTTTTTTGTGCTCTTTACAGCATGATCTTTGGCAAGTGGAGATTTTGTGAATCACGTACGCGACTTACTATTACAAGCAAAAAGGATATTCTTGGAAAAGTCTTGAACCTTCAAACCACGAAAACTACGTGCCATACTAGATCGTGTCTTATTTTTTATTCATTAGTACTAAAAGCAATCCAGGAGCTAGAATAGATGTTTTAATGCATAGAACGCTAATCGAAATGCTTAATAAATAGAATTTCTTACTTTGCTAGATAGGTGGAATCGTTGGAATTTTGAAAGTATCGAAGATTCACAGAGAAACGACTTTTTGTCAAATCCCTGGATCTCCTTATCGCGAAACTTATCGCTCACCGCTTTTTGCTTCCTCACCAATAATCGGTTTTCCTAAAAATACCGATAAGAAAACTGTTAATCGGTACGTTGCGTATCTGTTCGTGCCGTCTCTCTCTCTCTCTCTCTCTCTCTCTCTCTCTCTCGCGAAATATTTCTGGCTGACGGACGAAGATCACGAGATTCTCGAAAAGTGGCATATCCTCAAAATCACGCGTCCAAAATTGGCGCTGTGTGTTTGCACGAAAACTTAATCGTACACTCGACGACACAACCGTACAGAATAATACAAATGTGTGCTCACGCTCGTTTGCATGCTTGAAAATAAATACGTGTATCGACGCAAGCACGAGTGCGTGTGTACTCGATAATGTGGGCAGCCGTATAACCAAAAATATGGCACGCTTCTCTACTTCGAGGATACACGGCCGAAAAGTTATACTGAAAAAAGATAGTACTACCAAAGATCTACTAAAAAAAAGTGCACGCGAATATATCGATAGCTTTTAAAACATACAGACACATCGTAAGCGTATTGGCAAACTTGATTTTCGAAAATGCAGGCACACTCGAGAGGTTAGGTACGGCCCCGATTGCGTACGAAATGTTCGAAACGTAAGCGGAGATCCAAAGCGTAGATAGACTCGAAAATGCACGCACACGGTCGAGGAGACACTCGCACGAATCCAGCTTGCCTTGACGGACAAAGAGTAGCTCCACGCCGTGTTACGAGCATTACGCAAGCAGAGTGCGTAGGCCAAGGCGCCACGCACGATATCTACTGGGTGTCCTCCTGCGTTCGACCAATCGGTTGCTCTCATGACGAACCTGCATGGTGAGAAGGCTCGTGCTGATTATTAAAACAAGTTTCAGCGATAGTGGCGCGCATATGTCGAATATATTAGGATTTTTTGATTCCACGTTTTACTGGAAGTTTACTAATGCCAATTTTTTGTTTCTTTACTTGCGTTATATTGACGTACTTCCTACACATATTTTATATGCATAATGAACGTAAAACTTTGCTGAACTTAATTTTACAGTTTTGAGGACATAATGGTTGAAAATTCTTTCCATGTTTCTTTTCTACAGGAAGTAATGTCACAGTTTTTAATATTATATATACAACTTGTGGGATTCCAATATTATGGTATTGACTCTCTTTACAAACAATCAAGAAGCATCCCATCTGTGTGTTTTGCAATGTTTGTAACTGACATTTTTTTGGTGATTGTCAGAAAAGGATGCGAAGCATGCACTGAAACGCAATGGGAAGAATTATACTATTCGTTGCTTGGAAAAGATAGTCTTATATTATCATCTTTGAACTTTTGTGTTTTTGTTGTGTTCGTTCTACTGTAAAGCGTGTACGAGTTTACTGCTGGATTGTTTTATATTATATGGATTGACATTTTCAAACAATTATGGCTCATCATTTTTCAGTTTATTGGACGATTCTATGTTGGGTTTTTAGTGGAATAGATGTTATTAATTAAATACTAAGTTGTGATAGATACGCAATTTTGGATAGGTATTAGATTACGATTACAAATTGCATTGCCTAATTCGAAAGTTAAAAAACACTAATTCTTTTAACCTGAAATATGATTGAAACGGATAAAATGATGAATTTTGTGGTTTATTGATAGATTATTCATTATCTTCATTAATTTACCTTTATCAGAAATTTATAAATTGGTGGGTATATATAGGCTGTACAACATGTTTAATAAGAATAGAAAGTCAAATAACAAACAATTGATCGTTCTTTTTAGTATTATTATCCTATTCTAGATTTCATGAACGAGTATCTTTGTTTATTTATTATTATTTACCGTTAACATATATGTGTACAATCAAGAAAAAAAACAACAATTCGATTGATGTATTATAACTAAATATACACTTAAATATACCGACATAAATTTTATTAAATCGGACAGTTTGAATATCGCCGCCTTATTTTTTCTGAAGCCGACAGTGTATCGAAGGAAGAATGAGATTTTCCACAAAGCGGCTTAAAGTTGTTGAACAAATTCCGCAATATGTGACTGATTATATTGTTCTACCTTACACACGAAGCTCGATGGTAAAAAGTATTTTATAAATTGCATTAATTACATTTTTCGATATACGATAATAATAAATTCAATATACAATAATAATTGTATAATTGAAAAACGAAGATTTCTTAACAAGAATTCAGTAACCGACGAGGAAATTTATTTCATCATGCGCGCGCGCGACGACGAAATAACGCAGGGAGCTTTGCTCCGCAATTTACGAGCACATACGTACAATTAAGGCTAAAATGTGACGGGGCATTTTATCGCAAACGAGCCTTCCACCAATCAAATCGCGCAAAGGACGGGTGTGAGCCAGCGCCGTGCTGGCTGATTAAAATTTCTAATCTTTTGTTCGACGTGTGTGTGTCCGAATACAAGGCGAACGCCCGGACGCACTTGTTATTTAATCCGTTAACCGATAAAGACTGCTCAACTCGTCATTTGGAAGTAGCGTATAACCTCCCGTAAAACGAGTAAAGATGTATTAATGGCGATTATATCTTACTGTGTTTTTGATGGTTTTTTAATTTAAATGGAATTTCATTAATTTCTAAAAAATCTCCGTGCATTTTCTGGTTGAACAAGAAAATCAATGTACGAAATTAATATGTCTGTTACTGTAGTTCTAGGGATTTTTTTTTATAATTATTGCTAGAAAAATCTTCTGTTGCACATTGCGATAAAATTTTAGTCGTTTCATTATATAGACACTTGTTTAGGACAATAAGGTAATAATGGAAATATTTCAAGCAACGAATACGGAGTATGTTTAGAAGGGACCAATCGACTATTACCGACAATGTGCCATGCATCTGTGATGCTGCTTTATATTAAAAATCAAACAAAAATAATACAGAAATTATGTCAATAATTTCCACTAGTTCATTTTTTAAATATACATTTGAAATTTTTTGGTGTTTTTTGGCGTACTTCACATTATCTATCCGAACTATAGACTCATTGGATACTTTTAAAAGAAGGTCTTCGGGCAATATAAAACTCCAAATAATGTACCTAATCATGTTTATTAAGTAAAAAATACTGTTATTCAAGTTAACACTCTGCAGGCCAAAGCATTTTATGCATTTTTGTGCCAACTAATTCACGTTACGGTTTATATTCATGTTATACTCAAAATACGTGGTGGATCATCGAAGGAATTTTATAAACATGCATTACTGCTGGCTGTAAATAGAAAAAGAACCAAGAGTTTGTTTACTTCCCGTTGGATGGTCTTTGCAAAGCATCAATAGTGAAGAATACATTCTGATATTGGACGTAGAAAAATTGTAGTAGAGAATGTATCTAAAATTAATATAATTATGATGGAGACGCAAGGTCAGTGTCATCGACTTTGTCGCTAGCATATACAACGACGTCCAAAACGAAACTGACAACGTCAATCTGTGCGAAAATTTGCAAAAGTGCTTTTTTTTTCTTTTGGGAAAAAATTTCACTCCGATATCGCAATTTCGAGCTGGTTAATGTAACGAGATTGCAGTAAAGAATCGCGAAAGGTACATAAACGACGTTGTATCTCCCTCATCCGGTAACCCACACTTTATTAGGGCGGGTAAAAACCCGGATATCCCGCACGAAAATAAAAGTCGCGCCATCGTAAACAGATGTCCCAACAGAAGCTGTTGATGTCACGTCACTTGTGATATCGCCGAAAATTACTAAGATCGTTACACCGCCTTCATAGGAAGCGGCTAGAAAAAAAAATTCATGATGAACTCATTATTCTCGCACCTCGGGATGTGTTTAACAAGTGGAAGTGTGTCCCAAGATATCTTGTGACTGCCTTTCTTTATATTGACATACCGATGATATAATAAATTCAAGCATTACATGATTAAACTACGAAGGTAGGTCAGCCTTAGAATAATTCAGCAAATAAACGTGAGGTAAATGTAAGGAATGTATTTGACAAATTATGGTGTTGTTTTCAAACTGATGTCCGATTATTTTTGAAAAACAGAATAATGTTGACATAATAAAAATATATATAAAAATAGGCAATAGTATTTATATAATTGCAAGTATGAAAGAAACGTTTTTAGGTGCTCTTATATTGTATCAAAACTCCTACCAGATCGGAAAGTCCACGAGCTTTAAGACTATTTCTCTTCGTGGGCCAATTTTACTGCGTTCCGTGACACAGAAATTTTGGTCCAAATGCAGGTCAAACTGTAAAAAGGGAAGAACCCTTGAAGTAACTCTATTCAATCCTGTGTTGTATCATTTCAATCGTTTTATTTCTTGAAAGCCAGAATTCCTATATACTCGAAAACAGAAGAAATCTCCACGTAACGAGCAAATATGTGAAAGGTACATAACTACACATTAGAGGTTGTAAAATCATTTAAAAAGCATCTATTTGTAACGAAGTTAACTTTCTTACGCTTTTGAAAAATCCATCTGTGAATTAGACGTGTATAGCCCAGAAAGATTAATTCACCCTGAATGTGCCATCGTTATTCTCGATCGCCTAATGTTTAGTGAGCTAAGTAGCACTCTGGACATTGGTCGTTTTAGCTGCTGATCCGTCATGTGCCGTTTATTGGTGTATTTTAACTGGTACGTGTTTCACTGATAAGCTTCTCGCTCCTCTCGGCAATTAAAAGTGAACAGAAAACAAGTTCCTGGGAGGGAAATTTCCGTAGTATGCCACCATGGGTTACATATTATGTTAAATACATCGTACATGTAATGATAAATATATTGGTTTATTTAAGATAATTCATTTAATTTACACGGAATTATGGAAAATATCAGTGCTACGGTTTACTACAAAATGGTATATAGAAATTCCTTGCAATTTATTCACCTTATGCTACCCTCTGTCGCTCTATCACTCTTTGTCTTCACGTGAGTTATTTATATCTGTTTTTATATACCTGCTCTATTTACACATTCTACTTAACGAGCACTCTCTTACATTCATAGCTCTTATATTCTAGCCTTCTCTGTCCTTGGCAAATACCACGAGCATCACTTAAAATCCTATCGCGCCGCAATGCTTTCGGACAAATTGTAGATTTTCGGCGAAGAAGTTTGGAACTCCAAATTTCTCTCGCTGATCGCGCGATTTTTAAGTCGACGAAGGTACAACCAGCACGCTAATTAATTCCAGGAAGAGTAATGCTGTATATGACCGACGAGATTAGTCGAGACAATGGGTATCGCGGGCAGCATTGTTGCTTATCACAATTTCAGATATGGCGGAGAGTTTAAGGATCTGTAATTTATAGCCCGTATGAAAATGTGCATCGTTAACCATGATAACGTCTCTGTTAAAGTGCAGCCGGTCGAGCAGGAAAATTCCGCTCCTCTCATAAATCCATTGACGCCCGTTTTGCCACGTCTACCGAAAGATAAACCCAAGATCTTCAAGCGCTGCCTATTTTCCTCCTTTTGCGTTCGTCCAAGTTGTATGGACGAAATCGTTATACGATCCAAAAACTACCTTAATTTACCCTTCGTAACTACGGCTGTGAAAATATGCAAATGCACTTGTAATAGAACTGAATGAATCTTGAATATGCATTATATATGTTAATGCATTTCGAAGTGAATTAAATGGAATTTAGTTAAGCAAAATGGAAATTGCTGATTGAAGATTGGTATTTTTTGACATCTTGAATTCTTACATGAGAATTATTAGTGTAACTTCTATTGGAATGTACGTAAAATAAGAGGGATTAATCAAAATAATATTAGTAGATAATACCGAGACCAAATAAAAAAAGAGCTTTTACTAGATCTTGCTTGTGGAAAATAATCGGTGTGCTTCCATAGATTTTTTAAATTGTATACACGTATGTTAATTTTCAATACAATACAACTAAAATACTTTCTTTAACAGCGGATTTTAATTGAAATCACTCTAACACATATTTCCAACTAATCAGGCAACTTCGATCAGTGTTAGTCATAGCGGGGTCAAATGTTTACAACAGTTGAACAGATTTCTGCAGTAGCATACAGTTATTGCAGTCAATGCAATCGCCTTCAATAACGAAACCATCGAATATCGTGCTACGAGAACGAAGTCTAGACGCAAAATAATGATGATTACAGCCACTATATAAATCTTCCTGATTAAAAGTCCGGATAATAGTTTGCAGATAATAACAGAAAATACAAGCGACTGTAATCACCGTAACTACTCTTAACAGGCAGAACTACACACATACATACACACACTCACATATTTCTCATTTCATTCTTGTCTCGAAATAATTTCACGCGCCAGATGATTATTAATTAGCCTCCTTTGAAAAACCGATACCGCGCACTTAATAGTCAATAATTATATCCAACAATTCCACGCACCGAGTGCCGAATATAAGAATTCATATCGACGCACACATCGGATCGCTCAAATGATTTCTCAAGGAACGAGAATATCTCACGCCCCTATTATTCCCACAATATCTACGGTCGTGTTTAATAGTGAAGGGATGAGGGGGCGGGAGGGTGGGTGGGGTTTTCAGATCGCACGAGGGCGTTATCGTGCACCGAAAATGGCGAAGTGGACTGGGGCAATAGTTAACATCTGATCTTCCGTCGGAGGGGCGCCCGGTGAAGCGCACCGGCAAGCGCAGTTTGTACGCTCCCCCCGTGAATATCGTCAAAGCCGATAAAGTCGCGGTCACGACAGTAGGGCGGGCATCGTGCACGCACTCTACTTATAGCACGCAACGATGTCCAGCAAATCGTAATCGGTGCATGCGTGCCCGCGGAGGCGCGCTATTAAACGCGTGCGCGCCTGCACGCTTGGCTCCGCTCAGTGAAGTTCTAAAATAAGCCACGAATATAGGCCGTCGAGGTGCTCCATCTGCCCGGTGGAATTCCATGCTCCGCTTATTGCGCCGGCCTTATCAAGGGGGCACTACTTTTTCTCCCCCTCCTCCCCCGCCCATCTCTCCGGACTCTCCTCATGTCCCCCGGCGCGCTTTGAGTCATCCGAGGAATTCTTTCCCCCATTTGCCGAGTTAACTAGCCGATAATGCCGAGTGACGGCCGTTTGGCAATCTTAATTAGCGATTGTGCGACTCGAGTAGGCGAGAGACGTTGCGAGGTTACGCTTTGATGTGCTTGGCCAATCGATGGGGATTAACGGGACGACCTCGAGAAATCGGCTTCGTGACTCTGTTAGATGGACCGCTTTTTATTGTAAGGCTTTTAAATTGTGAACAGCGTGTGTTGCGAAGAATGTATCGGGTTGGCAAGAGAGTATTTTGGGTTTTCAAATCGCAACTCGTGTGTGTGGTTTTCATATCGTGGCTGATTCAGTTTTGTGCTGATAAGGACCGGAAGTTTTACGAGCGCGGAATTATGAAGTTGGCGGAAAATGGTAAAAGGTCTTCGAACAAAGTGGAAAGTACATTGTTGATTAGATTTTATTTGTTTGTATTTTACATTACAGAACCGAAATTACTTTCTTGCCAACCCAATATTTCGTGAACAACGTGTATCGTGAATCATGTATGTCGTGAACATCGTATGTTGTGAAGTACGTATGTCGTGAATAACGTATATCGGCGGAGACCAAGTATAGTTTGCGTTTCATTACGCGGATAAAATAAAGACAAAAAACTGAAGATGGCGGTCCCAAGATGGCTTTGAAATTGTTTGAGATTCCAACTAAGAGCCTGAAAACCGTTTTCTTTGTACAGTATTTTTCGAAATATATTGAGTAAGATATACTTGTATTTTAGATTGTAATGTCTGTATCTTAAGACTGCATAACGTACGTTCAATGGTTTCGCGTGAATTCTAAGTTGTTTCCACAGGATATATTACGCCTGGCACAGAAGAATCGGTCTGAGATCCAAAATATAAAACCAATTTCGAGGCAGGATTACAGCCTTTGCAATATCTAAAAACGATCATTCAATATTCAATAAAAATATCGAATATAAAATTGCTTATCCTCTGCCAACAATTATAGGGTATCAATATAAATACAGAGCCTTAAATCTCTACTCTATATATTCAGTATTTTTATTATCATTTTCATGAATGTTAGAAGCTTCTTTAGATTTACTCTCCAGTTTCGTGTATAATCTTTATGCGCGAAGAGCAATATTAAATTCACTCCAACGGTTTTACGTTCGACAAATTTCGTACATGCGATATAACCAAATAGAGAAGAATAGATAGGCGTTTAATACATTCCACTGACGCAAGGATAGATTAATGTCGATGAAAAACGGTGTAGGGACATGTGATAACAAGACGTTTATAACTAACGATCAACGTTCGCGACCAAGGGTATCGTTTGCCCGACGCCGTGGCTCGGCTTGCACTTGGATAATTTACTGTGATTGGCGTAAGAGGCGGTATGAGAAGTTAATGTTTTGTATGCTGCGTGCACGGGCACACATCTCTATACGGCGTAAGAACTTGAATGACGTTGAAGTGAACTTAGTTGATCTCACGGCTAATTGGCCACTGTGATGCGTAGAATCGAGCCCCTCGACGTAAGCGTATTTTCATCCTTAACGTCACTTCCGACGTTTTTACGCATAGCTTGCGGCACGACGAGCATTGATTATTAACGGAAGGTGACATTTTAGTGTTCGCATTACGTGCAAGGAATATCGAAATGATCGAAGACGTACGAGACGAAATGAAGTGGAAGCTAATGTCCGTGGGAATGGTATCCGCTTAGCCTTGGAAGCAGAAGTCGATGATGTTCGATGATAACATTGACTCATATGTCTCAGATTGTTTTTCTTTTTCTTTAATTCATTTTTAGCGCCATACAGAGGACCACTAAGGTCATTTGCTCTAGGATATACTGTTTAAGGTGGATTTCGAACTACGGTATACATATCACGTGGAAAGGGTCCGGGTCTCTGTTCACTATACCACCGTAGTTCTCTGATATAATTTTTGTATGTGCTGTATAGTTTTGAAAATTAATTAAATTCAGCTAATGTTAAATTTTTTACTTATACATAAAGTTACACGATGTGAATCGATAAATTGATAAATGTACACGTCCTTTTAACGTTGCTAGAATAATTTCTTGAGTGCACAGATTTGAAATCAATGTTATTATTGATATCACTATGCTTATAGCTGAGTAACAATTAATTGCCAGTCATCCCGCAATCTTCCTTTACAATTTTTCTATAGATGTACTAGTTATTCGCGATACGATAAACTTTTATAACGTACAGTAGTGAAGCGTTTAATAACCGTGCAATTAATTTACACAGCTTCTCACAACAGTAAAGCATAGTGCAACGCATCGTATATCATATTACAGTAGGTATTCTTAAACTTGTTCATATGAGCCGCTTGCGTTGAAAGTGGCCTAAGACCATTTGTCAATTATTTTTCACTAATCCTAGTAACGTGTACAACATTAAGTTAGTTGTCATAAATAACATTTTGCAATTGAGTATATTCAGATGATACGATAATTTTAGCTACATACGTTTTCGCAGTTTCTTCGGTAATTAAAAAAAAATATACACATATATAAGACGAATTAGAACCTGAGCAAGTGGTCACCAGACGTTTTATTACTCTATAAAAAACTTAAGCAAAGTGTATCCAGGTAACGACCTGGTCAAGTAACTATAAAACATCTAGTCAACAAATGCTTGCTCAGGTAAAAATTAATTAACAAACGCGAAAAATGCTTAACGGGACCACCAGCCCTATCCTTGCGGGACCTTCCACCACACTGGCATCTTCAATCCAGTTAGATAGCTAACGTTCTTCCAACGATTAAGAATTTCTATTCAAACAATTCGCGAGCACACACCGATAGGCGATTCCTCAAACTAGAGGTAGCCAAGAATCGTATCAAGAAATTCTATCAATCGACACTGTAGTACAATTCGATAGGCGATCCTTCAGACTAGACGTAGCCACCAATCGTATCAATCGTAGAAGTTCGTTACACTGAGCGATTCATACATAACCGATCTTGTTATTCATTCTGTAAATATACACCTTGTTGTTACATTGCGAGTGTTCAATGTTCGAACCTTGTCCTCGCATCCTGTGATACCACCCATCGAGTCGCCGTGCGAAAACCTCGTACGGCGCACTGATATATCTCTGGGAACGCCACCATATCTGGGAGCAGTGGTTGCTCACGGAACAGATCAGACAAAAATTACTATCCAGCGACACGCGCCCAATCAACGATACACACACCACGGCTTTCTTGCCGGGTTAAGGGTTCATCGCGAATACGAGCGAGGGAGAGAGAGAGAGAGAGAGAGAGAGAGAGGAATAGACACGTCTATTTTTCTGTCAGCGTTAGCGCACACATGACGGAACATTGGTACATCGAGCAGCCAGATCCAGCGCGCATGACGTCAATAAGAACAGCAGCGGAATACAAGGAAACGATGGACTAATTATATATACCCCCGAAGCACCGGGACTTCAAATTCCACCCGCGTACACAAAATGTAGATCAGCGGTACATTGTTATGTAATTTATATAGTTAGAGTTCCTAAATAGCATAAATTGTGTTTTTGAAGTGTGTCAAAGAAATATAAATGAAATTGAGTATTGTTTTTTCAATTGAAGCATTTTAAATTACGTCGAATGGACTTGGGTTCTTTCAAAATCTATCACGAATCTATCTTGAATTATATCTTATTGCTGAACTATATCTTATTGCTCCTAAGGATCAGTTTTTTAAAGATATTTACAATTTC
Organism: Ampulex compressa; assembly: GCA_038496175.1. Taxonomy (NCBI): domain Eukaryota; kingdom Metazoa; phylum Arthropoda; class Insecta; order Hymenoptera; family Ampulicidae; genus Ampulex; species Ampulex compressa. Next base: position 12,771 of record JBCFXI010001585.1, on the reverse strand, counting down.
GAGCAAGCAGCAGCTAGGAGTAACGATGCCTGATATAACAAATCTAGTTGTTAATTCTGAAAGTGGCTCAACTCCATTCCAGGAACAACATATTATCCGCTTAATAATCGCTATTATTTTAATAGGGATTATAAATTCACCTCTTTTAGATACACTTAAGCGGTATAACACAACGAGAACCTACGCCTATATTTTTAATTTCATCGAAACGCAAACTGGTAAATATCTCTATTGGAATACGAATGGACTTGGGTCACTTTCAAAATAAACGGTTCATAAACCTTCGGCGCCTTTCGCGCACAAAGACTTACCAATTTTCGCAGAATCATTGTGCGCCGATTGAAATGAGCGTTCAGTTTCGAGGTGTTTTGAATAATACAACAGCCGTTTCCGGCGGTTATCGTCAAAATTTCCTTTGGCACGTGGTCCCCCGTGGCTCTACCCTTAGCCGACCCTAGATGGTAGTCCTTGACGTTGGACAGAGGAATTAGGTGGGAAATTATTTAAATTATTCCTTTCCGATGGGCGACAGGTCGCGAGTCGCGGCTCCGTGGACCGCCTGCAAGGAGGGCCACTTAATAAAGGACTGCTGACAGCGTGACAGTAAAGTAACTTCGTTCCCCCGGAATTTCAAATTAGATTCATAAAAATTATTCTAATAGATTCTCTTGCCGGCAGAGTCCCCGCTCCTGGCAAATGAGGCAAATTCGATTTGACACGCGGCTCGTCGACCGTTCCCGCATTCTTCTCCCGTTCTTTCCCGACGTTTTTCTCATCCCCTACACAACCCCTCTGTCTCTGCTCCCCTCCGCCCCCCTCTCGTTACTTCCTCTTTCACGCCACCCCCTCCTCCTCCTCCTTCGCGGTGCACCAGCGGGGCGAGACGTGTAAAGACGCGGGAAGTGAGCGTCCCGAGTTATGCAAATGCGACAATAACCGAACGTCAATCAGGAAGAAAGTTAACTTTCAGGGATATGCCCGGCTCCTCGAGAGCCTCCGCCTTCCCTGAGAAATTAAGGGAATTCGCGGCACCCGCTATTGGCTCCCCGCAACGTAATTTAAACTTACCCAAGCGCGCTACTCCTTTTGCGGCCCGGACGGACTAACCTTCGTCCCATTTTGGGGTAATTAAGGGATATCTTTGCGGTTCATCGATAATGGGCGTTTAAATGACGACTTTGAAAAGACGTCGCTGAAAGTCAACTTGCGGGGCTGAGGGGAATTTTCGAGTACATTGGTTAGTGCCTGAGGATTCTGTGAAGTTGAGATGTTTATGATGTTTCTTTTTCTTTGTATCGATACGACTTTGAAAGGAGTCGTGGTAGATGAAAGTGGTGAACTTTGCGGCATAAAGGGACGAGGATTATGTTTTAATTCCTTGCCTTACGATTTAAGTACAGATGGCGCGGGTCATAAGTGAGTGGAAGGTCGATCACGTGTTGAGCTATTCACGGTTTGGCTGAGCGTTTAAAATTATGCAAATCGCAGATGGTGATATGATTTGTAAATACACGTATAAAAGAAATAATTAAGAACGATCGAAGAAAGATTTATTGTTTACGAGTGAATAATAAATTAATACAATTTTTAACTCCAGGATATCAGAGGCAGTATTAGTATAAGTGTACGGATGTGCTCGCTATGACGATTATCATGCGTTATTAGAAACTATCGAGCAAGTGGGATTGGGAGTATGACACTAGTAACATTTTAATTTGAATTTATAAATAAATAGATAATGAAGAACATGAAATAATACTCCTAATCATCTTGTCTGATTAATTGAATAATAGTTGATGCCGTGCTCTTGACGAGCAGTAAAAGTTTTACTGCTCGTCAAGGCCATGACATCGACCATTAAACATTGAAGAATATCATCGTCTTTATAACGTTTATAAAAACTTAATCGGTCCGAATGCGGCGAAGGAAATTCAGTGTATGCCGCGTGTAATCTGATGAGCTCTGCAAAATCTCTGATACGACTCATTCATAGTTTGGACATGCGACGTCTCTGGCATTGCACTGTAAGCTGAGTGGTTAAGGATCTTAAAAAATGTAAAAATATATATTCTGTGCAAGGACCTGTAATATAAATTATTATTTTACTTATTCATGACTTATTTACTTACTTCAATTATTGAGGTATTGGTCTCACATTTGATGGTTTAACGCGTTGAACGTTCAGCGTGAATCGATGGAGTTTCTCCCGGGGTCCAAATCCGAGATTCAGAATGTAAACAGCGTGACGTGATTTTCTACTATCTTTAGTTGAGGGTTTTTCCGTGTTTTAACTTATTTTTACCTGACCAAGTGTTTGCTCATCAGAAGTTTTACAGTTATTTGACCAGCCCATTACCTGGTCACCTTGTGGTTCAGTTTTATGTAGAGTAATAAAACATTTGGTGACCACTTGCTCAGGCATTCCTTACCGTTCGCTTAATGCAGTAACAGCGTCGTTGAAAATCATTTTGTGGCAACTCACTGCATTTATGCCAGAACCATAATTCAGTCGAGCATTTTTTTGTTAACATCTTTATTTATTCATTGCTAAAATGTTCATCGGGCAGCACAAAAGTGTAAATGGAACTGAGCCGAGTAGTGACGAAGAAATATTTAGATATTGTCCTTGGTATCCAGAGTTACCTGAATTACGTTTAGAATATTTTGGCGAATGACATGGCAATTGACAGAATTTTATATCATATTTTGAAAACAAATTTAAATATAAATATAATTTGAAGTTTTTAGTATGAATATATTTTATATTTTATTATTTTTTTGGTATGAATATATTTTTAATGTTTGTTTCCTTTATGATTCAGTGTTTCTTTACATCGTATATACTATAAATTACCTTCAAAGTCCAGTTTTAATTGGACAAAGAAGAACGTGGCGTTCAACGTGTTAAGGATAAATATACTATCGCGTCAATTTTTATTAATCACCTCGATTAAATGAGGTACATCATTTATTTAACTGTATCTTTAAGATCTTATTGGATAATCAGTAAGAGTAAAACTGAAATATCGCTCTACGAAAGCCACACTGTTTAGCAAGAATGTACTTACTATTACCCACCATATTTATTTGTAATTCATGATAGAAGTGAGCCTTCATTACTTAATACAGGCCACAGGCTAAACTTAGTATTTCACGTAACAGAGTTAGGCCGTTTGGGGAGATGGGGATCCATTTACGGGGCGTTTAAAGTAGCTGCAAATAACCTTCGTAATCAGTGCAGAAATTAAGTCGATTACCGTTAAGGTAGGGCTGCTGTTGAAAATCAGATGGAGGAAAAGGGTAATTTAAACTTGGCTCAAACGGATTATATGTCGGCTCTTAGTTACCAGAATAAAAAAAGATCCTACTCTCGAAGAATCAGAAAAAAGAACACATTACTATCCTGAATGGAAAAATGTTCGCATTCTTATAAATAGCCATCATTTATTTTGTCAAATTCGATAGTTTCTCACAATCGTAACCACCATTTACAGTGGAACTAACGAACCCGTAAAAATGGCGGGTCAGTTATTTTTTAGAAAATTTGCATAGTTGTATAACGGTGTATTTTTTTTAAAATTTTCCGAAATTTCATTGTGGTATGCAGATGATTAGACAAATCTATTCACATTTCCTTTTTGTCTTCCATTTCTTTTTTAATATACATGAGGCATTTTAAATATGCCCGCAAGCAGCCTGCAGTCCCCGTGTTAAAAAATATGGAAATAAAAATATTGTTTAAACATTAAACCTGTTTGAATTTGTTTCAAAATTTAAACCTTTACTTTTCGCCCGATATTACTTTAGACAAGTACTTTGCAAGTTATTACGGCTGTGAATTTTCTATACAAAGGCGGCATATATTCGCGTAGTTGCGTGGAATTTGATGGAAGTGACGTCAGGATATCTGTGACGGGAATAGGAAGATCGAAATCGGCGATTGTCCAGCGGAATTGCGTACCATTGGTGCATGAAAGTATCCTGTTGGCATGGACAGCATACACTCCCCGAACATTCACGGGGTACTTGAGACGTAAAGCGAGGCTTGTTGCCAAGAACAGGACGAGAGACCTCTTCCAGCAATACGAATATATTTAGCATTGCTCCTTTTGCCACCGATCTTCTTTATTCAATCAAGCACATTTACGAACTGTTGATGCATGCTTATGGAAAAATCTCTAGAGGAACCTAATTGTTTTTTTTTTCTGAAAATAGCTAATCAATTACTATTTCGCTTAAAAACATGCAAAAGATTTTTCTTAATTTGAAAGTATAGGTATTTGGAATTTAGCAGTGTTATATAATAGGTATTCTATAATATTTGATACTTCTTTGGTATAAAACTTATCTCACTTAACCACATATGTACTTATTACACATTATACTTCATATTAAAAACAAATTACGTCTGTCCCTACTTTACAATAAAATTTAATGTAAATGCAACAACACTATCAGGTGTACCGGTATGAAGTGAGCGTTAAGATACAAATATGTCGATAGGGAACATTTGTCGCGAACGAGCATTAATTTTTTTTTTTGTTTGGTTGGTACGACATCTGTCAAACATATTTAATATACATCACGTCATTGAACAAACAACATCATATTTTTTCATCGTGTTAAAAATGTGGAATTTTTTACCAGAAAGCGATGATTTGCGGAAAGCATTAATTTTTGTTTTTATTTGAACAAAAGTGCTGCAGAGCCACATCGAATGCTTGTCGAGGCATATGGTGATTATGCTCTATCATAAGCAACATGCAAAAGATGATTTCAACGGTTCAGAGATAATGATTTTAATGTGAGAAATGAAGAACGTGGGAAGACCGCCAAAAAAGTTTGACGACGCCGAATTGCAAGCAATATTGAATGAAGATGATACTTTGAGTCAAAAGCAAATGTCAGCAATGTTAAATGTTGCACAGTAAACAATTTCTTATCGTTTAAAAGCTATGGGAAAGATCCAAAAGTGTGGAAAATGGGTGCCACATGAATCGAATGAAAGACAGATGGAAAACCGAAAAAACACTTGTGAAATTTTATTTCAAAGACACGAAAGAAAATCAGTTTTGCATCGCATTGTTACTGGCGATGAAAAATGGATTTATTTTAAGAATCCTAAACTGAAAAAATCATGGGTTAATCGGAGACAATCATCAACATCGACTGCAAAACCAGATCGATTCGGCAAGAAGGTAATACTCTGTGTTTGGTAGGATCAGAAAGATGTGGTGTATCATAAGCTTCTAAAACCAGGCGAAACTGTTAATACTAATCGCTACAGACAAGAAATGATCAATTTAAACCGTGCATTGATCGAAAAACGACCAGAATGGGCCAGAAGACACGGCAAAGTAATTTTGTTACGCGACAATGCACCTTCACGCAAAGCAAAACCGGTTCAGGATACAATCAAAGCACTTGGCTGGGAGCTGCTACCTTACCCGCCGTATTCACCAGACTTGGCCCCTTCCGACTACCATTTGTTTTCATCGATGGGACACGCTTTTGCTGAGCAGCACTTCGATTCCTACGAAGAAGTCGAAAATTGGGTGTCCGATTGGTTTGCTTCAAAAGACGAACATTTCTATTGGCGTGGTATCCACAAATTGCCAGAAAGGTGTTCAAATTGTGTAGAAAGCAATGGTCAATATTTTGAATAAAATTTGTTTACTTTCCCATTCAAAATTGGTGTTTCATTTTCACAAAAAACGCTCACTTCATATCGGTACACCTGATATATGTTTCTGTAAAAAAATTGTAATCTGATTAGTATTGGCTCTTTTTCACAAAATTTAATAGAATAGTCAAACAGTCTCAAAATCGAATTATACAAGTTTCGTGTGCAATCAGAAATGGTGAATCTGATATATATATATATTGAATTTCTTAAAGGCGTATTTCTAGGCCAGAAATAGAAGCAGCGGGGAATTTTTATCGGTTTACAAGGACAATCGTTGTGAAGCGTCGATAACTAAGTAGAGTAACACGTGTTCTTACTACGCGTATTCTAGTAACGTGCCAAAAATATCGCAACCGCTGTTTTCATATAACGCGATTACTCATATAATAGATACATAATAAAATGCTTTTTTATTCTCATTAATATGTTATTTTTTAATTAACTGCATATAAATGCAACATTTTTTAAATACCGTTATAATTGATGCAACAGAAAATGAAAGTTGGTATAGTAATAAGCATTTCAAAAGCATGTTACTTTAACAGTAGATTTAGGGAACTAGTCAAAATGACTGATCAGTCATTTCTTTAACACTAAACATACCGGCATTTTTATATACCTAATCTTACCATAGCGGGTTATTTTATCCCCAGTGAAATAAACGTTGATTTATTGTATAAAATTCTTAAGTTATTAACGGAAGTAATTTGCAACATAGAATTAAGGTTTCAGTTAGAAATCTGCTGAAAAATACATAGTCAAATGACCGACAGAAATAACGATAAATGTACAAATTTAAAGTAAATTTTCAAAAGGTGTCATTTGACCTTGTTTGGTATGTTTAGTGTTAAAAAATCGTAACATTTTATGAAGATGCATTTTCTGAGATTCTTCATGATTTCCATGCGGTATTTAGATAATTTCTATTGATTTGTACAAACTTCCTGTCGCCCTCTCTTTTTTGTAATTTATATGGTGTACTAAATATGTCCCGAAAGTGGCCAGCAGTTCTGGTATTAAATCAGCGTTCCTTAAGCTTTTTGTGCCACGACCCAATTTAGAGTAATGATTTTTTTTTGCGAGCTAGAATAATATAAATAAAATAACACATACCGAGCAAATTGAATTTTATTTTAATAACACGAATCTACAGTATTGCTAATAACATACGGCATAATTTATGTGCAGCTCAGTTTCGGATGATGTACAGTATATGATTATCTCAAGAATATTATCGTGAGAATGTCTCGCGATTCATTAAATATGCCCAGCGACCCAATTTTGAGTGAAAAAGCTACTTAACCCATTATATGCCAAAGCCAAGTACAAACCTAAATAATACACTAATTAATCGATTTCCTGCAGTGAGCTAATTAAAGAAAGAATATTTTTATTTGGTTCGTAACTTTGACAGCAGTCAGTACAACATTTAATTACAACGATCAACACCAAAAATTACACTGCCTAGGTAGAAATGAATAAAAATCAAGCGTTTCAAAAAAGTGGCAATGGTAAATAACGGATTAACAGATTGAGAAACGCTACTGTAATCGATACGCGTTACGTCAGAAAAATTCTCCTGCAGCACGACTTCCTACAACGCGAATTCACGTAACGCGTAACGTATTAACTGCCTTATGCGGGAGTCTACTATATCACGATGTCGAGCTGCACTCGACAGCGAACGATAAACACCATGATAAATACTCGCGCTCGTCCTGCAGGATACTCCTTCACCCTTCAGCGGCGTGCAGTACCCGCCTGTGGCGCGTCTGCGTATTTATGCGATGTAAACCGAACTACCGGGTGTACCCAGTGGGCACTTGTTGCTCCTCTGGCAAACCCCGCCAGCGTTTACACGCTAAATAAGCGTATACAATACGGCCGACGTGTGGCGTGCTTTGCCTCGCTGTTTTTGGTGCGCGACAATGCATGCACGTCGCGCCATTATAACGCGCGAGCGCGTACACGTACGCGCGATTGCATGCACGAGCGGCTATGTGTACGCGCTGGTACACGCTTCGAGCCCACGCGCCTCCACGTCGTCGCCTGCACGTAGCGTAATCACGACGTATACCTCGTGAAAAGCTACGCTGCCGGACGAGCCTCTCTCTGTCCCGCGGGGCGTTTATAATCGCTGAAGGAATACCTCCGTGTACGATCATCGTAAGCGAGTTCCGACTCTCTTCGTTCCTCCTTGGCTCTTACTATTAGGTCGCTCGAAGTACGCAGAATTATGTTTTATCCAGGAATAAAAGCCCAGGGTATTTTAAATGTATTTCTATGCGGCATTTGGAAAGTGTTTTTATGCGAGTGGGCTTCTCGATGGAAAACTCCGCTGAGTTTCGCAGTTGTGGCTCAACACTAAACCTACTGGATTGAAATAACGGATCAGTCATTTTCGTTTCAAGCGGTATTTCTAAAATTTTCTATGATTTCATTGCAAGATACGAATCAATTTATTGATCCATTGACATCTTTCTTTCGTCCTCTTTTACTTTAAGGATATATCTAGTGCGCCTAAATGTGCCTGGAAAATAGCGGATAGGTTTAGTGATAATAGTAACCCTTTAGTGATGGACGGTTCAAATACCGTTTGTCGTCACCAGTCGTAAGTGGATATATCGAAACCCATACTCTTACCTCCCATAATCTTACCCCCGCGGGCCTTTATCCTCTTACGTATCATCTCATCCTGCACGAAGACGCAAACGACCGAAAATCTGAGGAAGTAAGACAAATGCATGCCCCGACGTTTAACGTACGACAACCGAGGGAGGGAGAAAAATGTACGGATGTCACAAAGCACGACAACAACGTGGTAGAAAGAGAGAGAAAGAGACAGAGAGAGAGAGAGAGAGAAGTAAGGGGTGGGGGGAGAAACCTGCGTGCGGGAGGAGGAAATAGAAGGAGTATATAACTCGCTATGATGAGGCATCGCGACGATGAATGGAAACGCAACAAGCTACGCGTTGAATGTGCCAAATTGAGGAGGGTCATTTGTTTGATGCGAGTGCCACCGCGGTTCGCCCGTAACGGTTCCCTCCTTTTTCCACTTTTTTGCCGCCCTCGTAATTTCACCGTTGACAATCGACGTGCAACCCCTTCCACCCCTCCCCTCCCCCCGCCTCTTCATTCCTGTCGGTGATTGGCGTGCATCGATGACGAGAGGGCTGCACCACCGCGGATAGTCATCCCCGGTGCAAGATTTCGCGGGGGAGATTTTGACACGATGTGGCAACGAAGCTGAATGGATGATCCTTTGTGTGTTGTATACCGCGTGTCCGTGTAGAACGACTTTCGGAAGATCCAGAATGGCTTTTGGAAGATCAGGAATGTCCTTTGGAAGACCTAGAATGTTCTTTGGAAGATCTGGAATGTCCTTTGAAACATTTAAAATGGCTTTCGAAAGATTTGGAATGCCCTTTGGAAGACTTAGAATGTCTTTTGGAAGACCTAGAATGTCTTTTGGAAGATCTAGAATATTCTTTGAAAGATCTAGAATGGCTTCTGGAAGATTTGAAATGAATTGTTGAAGATCAGCAAAGTCTTTTGGCAGACCTAGAATGTCCTTTGGAAGATGTAGAATAGCTTTCGGAAGATCAGGAACGTTCTTTAGAAGATCTAGAATGACCTTTTGAAGATCTGGAATGGCCTTAGGAAGACCCAGAAATTCTTTCTAGATGAGGTTTCACTTTCAACTGAAAAATAATTATTCATAAGTTGTTACTTCTTTGCCTGATTTGTAATATTACGCGTATTATACTTACAAGTTCTTATTTTAAATGAAAGAAAGACGGTGTATAAATTACAGAACTAGCGTAGAATATGAACGAAGCGTTGGCATTGCAAAATTCCATATTTGATTGAGCTTGGGAGGATATGTGCGTTTTGCATTTGATTTGCCGCCAATTCGTGATTAGCGTGATTACTTCATATAAGAACAAGGATGCAGTTATTTTTGCTATTAATTATGCTTTATAGATACAACGGAGTACGGACAGGCTAATAATTTGTGAGTCTTGTAATATTTATGAGAGCTACTACTGATGAATTTATTAAATTCTACATTCTGACATTCACTTGTGATATATTTTCATTTTATAGCAAACTAACATTTTGATGTCAACATTTTTACCAAAGTATCTACGAATGAATAGAAAAGAAAAAAGTGTAAAAGTTTGATAATATACAAGGTGGTACAAAAGTGACAGTAGCATTGAAAATATTCCTAATAATCAAAGTTGGAAATAAAGGATACTTATGCAACATCTTTTTCTGGTGATTAAATCATTAACAAAAGTTTTTTTCAATAATTTCTTATGCACGCTGTTTAGCAAATTTTGTACCACCTCAAATAACGAGAAAATACTGTATTCCAAGCTCTTAAGGTTTCTTGCACGCATCGAATATCTGAAGTTCTACGTGTCAAAGAAAAGTACAACAAATCCATCGTTTTCGTTATCCATAATCGTGTTACGTGGTAATTGAAATAATCATGCAACACAAAAGATGGAATCAACTTCATAGACGCTTATTATTGAACGTATACAATAAAATAAAATTATGTAACTTGATTGTGTGGAGCGTTATTTAGGCATTCAATATTTCACTAAAAATAAACCTCAATTATATTATACCATACAAGTATATATTATAAATTAATATGCATGTGTAGTATGTAATACTATTTGAAATGAAACAAGAGTAGAATTTTCCTTTCGCATATTAAACAGTATTTTTTACAAAACTTTGATATTACAAAGGAAAAAGAAGAATTATTTTAAAGAATTTGAAAAGAAAGCACGTCTTTATTCTATTTATTTATATACGCGCAAAGAAATCACGAACTTTCTATATTTTTCTACATTCAAAAAGAACAAAGGGTACGTTGACACATGTTAAGCATTTCAGCTTGATTAATCAGAAATGAAAAGAAACTGATATCGATGTTTGCGAAACGTAGTTTAATGCACACCTTAAGCATTTTCAGATTATATGCAGCATTTGATTTACGTTATTATAATAAATGAATTTGAATTACGTTATTGTTGTATATTAGCAAGTATAGGTATGCTTTTTCCTTTACTCTACGAAGTTAAATTGAACATGTTCATAAATTATTATTAGACTTCAAGCTTCGACACTGCGAGTCTATCAGCATCGTAAATTAATTGTATAACATTCCTGGAACGTCCAAGATAGTTCAAAGTTTTTGTTGTCTACTCATAGTTCTCTCGATGTGTCGACATTAATTTTATCCCCGAAAATGTTGTTTGCGAATTTCCACAAGGAATTTATATGTTTCAGCTGTAAAAATAGAAAAATTCGGGAAATATAGATTGCTTTAGCGATAAGTAGTGGTTTTTTTTTCACTATGGGATTCGTACGCTGCCCGAAAGATGGGGAAAGTAACGGCCAACGATGGACAACACTTTGAATCATAAATGTGTAACCTGCTTTTTACAATAAAGTCTTCAATTCTGAAAAAAATACTGGCGGGAGCGAAGTTGTACATCTAATACATTATCACATCACGAATTACATAGCTAGAACGTAAGACGATTCTTAATTCTTCTTGTCTGTCCATTCTTTTTTTAATTCCTCTACTTTAATCACATTTCACGAAACACTGCTCGTAGAATTCCACGAGGAAATGTTCCATTCCAAAATATTAAAAAGTCCAGAATATAACGATAATCGTCGCTGATAATATCCGTGAAACGTCCAAAACAATTCCCCATTTCTGTCGCCCGCTCGTCCATTCCTCGATTCCTAAATTCGTCGACATTCATTTCACCAGGAGACATATTGTTCACGGATTTCCGAGGGCAATTCATTTGTTCCACGTAGAAAGATAGAAAAATCCACGAGATACATCCTCATATCACGATTAACATGGGTAGTGGGTAAGACGATCCTTGTTTCAACTCCTCGACGTTAATCGTACACCCCGAAACATCGCTCCTAGAATTCCACGAGGAATTCGCCCATTCCTGAGCATTAAAAAACTCCAGAATACGATTACCCTCGCAGTTAATACCCGTGAAACGGTCAAAACAATTCCCCATTTCTGCTCGTCGATTCCTCGATTCCTCGAGGAATTTCATTTAATTTCACCCACGAGAGACATTGTTCGCGGATTTCCGCGGGGAATTCATCTCGCGTCCGGACGGTAATTCTCGACATTGTTATATCGGGTGGACTTCCTACGTCCTGGTTTCCTCCAGGTTAAAACGGAGCAGCGCTCGCGGATGCACCCCCTCCGATAGTGCATGAGCGATCAACGTAGGTAGCGCGTACGAAGGGCTGCGTATCTTGGCAGAAAGGATCGGAGATTAGCGATGCCTCAGGATCACTGGAGCAGCATGATCCGATGCGAGGGGTGTGCTCGATCGCGTGTTCAGTGGCCTTGATAAATTACGTCGGCTTCGAAGACACCCGACCGACACTTGCTCTTGTCTCCTTAATAACGCCGTCTTGCGACGTTGTCTAGAACGACGTCTGGCCGAGGATACGTCGTCCCTCCGCTGCGAAATTGATTGCGCGCGGGGCAACGTCGCTCTTCTGCGAACTCGTTCAGAAATAAAAGCAAAAGATACAGCTTCGGCGTACGTAAGAAGCCTCGACGTCTTACTCGAGAGGTGTAGCCTTGCTCGATCGAATTCATCGGCGAGAGGGAGATTCGGCTCGCGCCGGAGGAAAGAAGCTGAGCTTTTTGGTCGTTTTTAGCGTGGTTATCTGTGCTCCAAGAGGACGTAGATTTACGTATTAAACCGTTTGTGGGCGGTGAAGCACTATCGCGATTTTCTTGTGTTGTGCGAAGGATACGGAGAAGCGCGCTTTGTTACTGTAGTTTTCGTGTTAATTGAGAGCAGGTGTATTGGTATTAATCGCGGTTTTTATTAATATAGTTTAATTGTGGTTTTTAATAATATAGGATTTAGAAATCGTTTTCATTTTTCTTTAACTCTTGACATACAAATGAGACGTAGTTTGATGCGTCTGAATAGTAGTATGTAATTGGGCTTAACGGAACGGTTTGCTAAGAAGGAGAAGGTTGTGTTTTGAAATTTGGATTGTTG
>JBCFXI010001584.1:0-47498 GCA_038496175.1 Ampulex compressa | reverse complement strand
CTCTCTATGTATATGTATGTATATATACATATACATAGAGAGAAGAGAGTGAGAAAGAGATTACGAACGTACGATACCGGCAGATCTATATATCAATATATCTCTGTGGTACATGTTCGTCTCATTTGCAAAAATGCGAACACGCCGTGGCTGTTGTTGCTGTTGTTGCTGTTGTTGTAGTTGTTGTTGTAGTTGTTGTTGTTGTGGTGGTGGTGGTGGCTGTTTCTAGTTGTTACTGTTGTACTTGTTGATGTTGATGTTTGTCATTATTACTCTGTTATCCCTGTATGCTCTCCTGGGCGTCGCTCGCCTTATACTTATTTATCTTTTCTAAGGTACTCGGCGTTTCCTTATCGAGTGTTACGGGATGCGTGAGTCTTCCCCTTCGTTCCGTCAGCGACGCCGGAAACGGCGAAGAGGGGAGGGTGTGCTTTGCGATTTCAGGCGGACGACAGTGTTAGGATCCATTCTCGAGGTTGCGAGCAGCCTCGGGAGCGTGACACGGGCGTTATCGTGATCGCAGGCCTCGATAGCTTCGCTTTGGAAAGAGCGCCGGAAATACAACGGACGGACAGAAGATGAGAGAGCGCAAGAAACGTGGCGGTCGGGCGGAAAGTGAAAGGCAGAGAAAAAGAGAGGATATACATATACATACATATACATACATATATATGCATATATATATATATATATACACATATATACACATACATGCATACATATATATGCATATATATACATACATAGGCATGTACAGTAAGAGGGGAGAGAGAGAGAGAGAGAGAGAGAGACAGAGACAGAGAGATAGAGGAGGAGTAACAAGAAGAAGCGACAGTGCAGTTTACGGATGATCATCAGTTTTGACCCTTGTCGGCGATAAAGTTTCTCGCAATCCGACTTTTCCGCCTGTACTTAAACAGGCGAACTTCCCACAGGCGTTTCGTCTTGATCAACCCTGCGTCGTGTTGCCGCTCGAGTTTCTCGAGGATCGAGAAAAATGAACCGCGACGACCGAGGGGCCACGATTCCATCCTTTTGGGACGTTAACCCTCTCGGTCCTGCAAGATTCTATACAGGAATTTCGGGAGAGCTGGCAACGAGATATACGCGTCTGGATGTCGAGGAGTACGACATAATAATGTACGTTTTATAATGATCCGCTCGAGAGAAATCCGCGTTGCTCGACGTTAATGAGTTTAATATATAACGATCTACCGTGCTGTAACGCGAGATTCGTATAATGCGGTATGCGATTATAATGGGAGTAAACGGATATTCGGCCAGGAGCGCGCCGTGCGATGGCGAACGAGAAAAGTATTAATCGAGTTTCTTGGCGCGCAACAACGAAAGTTAAGCTCGCGCGTGCTTCGAACGACGTTCAACGCGAATCAGCGCCCGATTATACGCCGCTGTATTCGTTTCTGTGCCACTCTGGTCTCTCTTCCCAGGCCTGGCGGCGCCGCCATCTTAATTCTAGAGCTCTACTACTGGTCGCACTATAATAGCATGGTTCTTTCACTATTTTGCATTCACAGTTGCGTGTAGGCATGTTGAGAGGAACGGAAAACGAGCGAAGCTTAGACCGTCGATCGCTCATCCGAGGGATCAGCAAAGACCGCCGCCTTCCGCGTCAGACTTCACCGCGTGAGAAGTGAAGATAAATCGTCTCCCTCCAGTGCTCGCGGCGAAGTACAATCCGGGATACAAACGACAAAATCTCCCTGTCGCCGCGACACATAAGCGCCCACGCAGGATGGAGCTCGAGGAAATATCAGCGCGATATCATCGCTTCCGTGCGCGGCCATCGATCCGCTCTGGCGCGCGAAATCCCGAAGTGTAAAAGAGTAAGCGCGCCGCGAGTTGCGATAAATTGAATTATTCATGCGTCAGGACCGTTGGATCGAAACGAAAGCTCGAACCGTGGCTCGAGGGGGAAGGAGGGAGAAACGAAACGGAAAAAAGTGGGGAGGGAAAAAAAAAGAAAAGAAGGAAAGAGTCAAAGCGCATCTCCACATCGCCAATGAAATTTTCATAGCGAAACAAAAAGCGAAAAAGCTCTCGCGCTCGTTATCCTCCCACGTGAAAAATGGGGAGCAACACTTCGCGGACAAAGAAACGAGCCGTACGTCAGATGCTTGGCCAAGGCCTCGTTAAAAAAGTTCCCCCAGCGTCGTTACAATTATCATATTCCATTTTCCCATCCGCGTTTCCATTATCGCCGACCCGGAGACACTTTCGCCCGCTCACCAAACGGCCGGGAGAATCGCTAGGCGATATAAAAGGGGGGTTTACGATGAATTGCGAGGGGCCAGGAGCGGTGCAAGATTATAATGTCGAAGCGCCTGCCCGGGGAAATTACTTCGCTACCACAGCGAAACTTCCTTCCATTCGCGCGGCCATTTCTAACCATCTTCGCCCTGCAATCTCGTTTAACCCCTTCGCGCCCGGTACATTTCCACCCGACTTCTTCGCTCGGCTCGGAATATCGAAAGTTATATAGATATTGGTAGATCCTAGAGAAATATAGATTAATCCTTTTCAATCCTTTATTTTTTATTCCCCTATGAAAGTTCTATATCGCTATATAAATCTTTGTGATCATTGGTCGATCGTAGAGAAATATCGATTAAGCCTTAGCACTCTGTATATCCTTTTTTTCTTGTATCTCTTTTCCTCTATAAACATACCATATTACTATATAAACCTTTGCGATTATTAATCGAGTTTGAAGCGACACGATCTTCGGTCGCGCGTATTTCTATGTCGAGCTTGATTCGAGTCCGCGCGCAGGGGGTTAACGACTAATAATTCACGCGAGATTTGAAAATTTCAAGAAGAGTGCGCATGCGCTCGAAAAGCCATGGAGGCCATTTACACGATATGCTATTATTCCATACATAACCCTATACTGTATACTCTAACAATAAAATAAAACGATAAAAAATGAAATAAAAAATGTACAATATTAAATAATAAACCCGTGTTCTCTATCAAAATTACTTTTCGCGTGAATTTTGGGACGCCCCAGATATTGAGCAGAATTTCACATAGCATGAAGTTAAGAAAAAAAATGTATCTTCACTGATTGATTGATTATAGGAGAAACATTTTCAAAATCGAGCGGTAGTCAAAATGTAAACGTAAGTGTCGCT
Source organism: Ampulex compressa (assembly GCA_038496175.1). Lineage (NCBI taxonomy): Eukaryota > Metazoa > Arthropoda > Insecta > Hymenoptera > Ampulicidae > Ampulex > Ampulex compressa. Next base: position 44,346 of record JBCFXI010001584.1, on the reverse strand, counting down.
GGTACGACTGTCGCGCGTTCGTACGTGCCAAACACGAGCCATTGGCCGCGAAAGTTTTGAGGGAGGACAAGAGGAACAAGGGGCGAAATTAAACCCGAAGTTTCGCGATGGAAAAAGAAGGGGTCCCACTCCGCAGGGGAGGGCGGTTGAATCTTGCTCAAGAATCTCGGTCTTCCGCCTCTGAGGCATTCCCTCGCAATTAAGACAGCCCCTGTGGGATTTTCAATTACGCACCCGCCACGATCGGGACGATGTCCTCGGTTTCTACGACATTTAGATCGTGACACTTGCGCGCACGCCGCGAACGATAATTTCGGAAGGCGACAAGCTGTGCGAGATAATCGAACTGCTCGTGTCGCGAATACCACTGCAAAATGCGAGATACTCCGTGAGAATCGAGCGTTAATACCTTGCACTGGCAGATCGAGTGGCGCTGGATACAAAGATCCTCGAGAAAAAGGTGTCGATTCAGACTCGACGAATGATCAGAAAAGAGTTACGCAGTAATATGGTATTTTTGTGAGGAAGGAAAAATATGCGAAGCAAAAAGTAAAGGAAGAAAGTATCGTTAAAGTTTTATACGATATTTTATACGACGCTACTATGGCATTTTTAGAGTGCAAAGGATCAAACTACGTTTTTAGCCTTGACATCGCAAGCCTCGTTTCCTTCTACAAGATCCTATTTAATAAGCTATATATTTATTTCAGCTAATGAGCATCATAATTTAAGAACGAATTTTGCAAAAATATCGTACCTGTTTTCGTTCCTTGTTTTTTTTTCTTAAGAGGCAAAAACACGTTTTACTTTAACAAAACCGAATTCGATTCAATACCCAAAATCTTACGAGGCATCTGAGGGTTTTGAATAAAACGATTCACACTTAATTCAACGATTTATAATTTACGAGTTTCGACGTATCTGCATTCTCGTGGCGCTATTCGATGTTGACGCTCGATCGTAAATCACCAAGTCTTTTGATTTCATTTAGCTCTACGTTCTCCTATCAAAGCTATAACGATCCTACAGGCCGGTAGGAGCGAACAAAGCTTCGACGGATGAAGAGTGAAATTTCAGCCGGCGCTTTCATTTCAACGAGCGGCTGTTTTACATCGGTAAAAGTCGCTCGTAACAAGCGACAGGACACACGTGCAAAGAAAGCCGGCTCGTTTAAGCGATGATACGGCGGATGCGCGTGTTACTTTCTCGCCCCGTGCACCCGATAATTGAAGCCCTGGCATTCGGATAGTTTAATTGTCATTCCGAGCCGCATCGCCGGTAATCTGGATTTCCACGCGATTCGAGTGCCGCGCGATAGACGGAGCGAGTGCTATTCTGAACCCGTGCAACGACCATTTAAAACCCGAGTCTCCTAAAAAGAATCTAATTATCCGCAGCCTATCCAAACTCGTTCCTCCAAATTGCAAGCCACCTCCTATTCTCTCATTTTCTATTTTACGCGCAGAACAATTCAACTTGCGATTGAGGCTTATAATCTTCGAAGTATCGATCGTAAGGACATTTCGACGTACAGTTGAGAAGATAGGAGACAGAGATTTGATAAGCGACTCCGGGTTGAGCGATCGTTCGTGTTTCTGACAAAGAACAAGGCTCGGTTCTGTCGAAGTAATGCGAGGAGGGAAAAAATTCCTCGGGAGCTTCCTTCGACCTGGCGCGGACACCTCTCCTCGACGGTACACTCGCAGGACAAATCCGTAGACAAAAGCCGCGTGGACTTTCCTCGAGTGCACTGCGGAGAGCCCGATAAAATCCTATCTCGTTCTCACAGTTATTGCGGAAGCTCAAGCGAAACACCACGTGCGCAGGTAGCCACGAGTAAAACGAGAGCGTTATGTGGTATAAGCAGAGCGATGGTAAGAGGATATGTCGCCTTTCATATGACACTCGCGAATGGCAATTTCGAGTGAGTGAGAAAGAGAGATGGAAAGAGAGAGAGATAGAATGAGAGAGAGAAAGAGAGAGAGAATTTGTCCAAGATTTATGGAGGTTCCCGGGTTTCTAGGCAATTTATAGACCGCCTCCTGCTCGACGAGTCGATTTTCCTCGAACGGAAGAGAATCGAGGGCCTTTGAAAAAGGATCCCGCTGTTTGAGGATCTCGCGTAACACGCGAATCGAGAGGTGGAATAAAGAAGTTCGGGCGTTTCTCTCGCGGAATCGTTATCGGCCAAGGGGCGCGGGATCGCGAGCGAGCGCAGAGAGAAGAGGCGGATTCGGTTCCATGGTAAAAAGTGGAATACTCGCCGAGCGCGGTTTTATTAAAGCACCATCCGCAATGCTCCCTGGTCGAGATGAAAGAGGGAGGTGAAAGTGTGTTGCGACAAAGCCTATAAAGTGATCGATGGGATTTCGCTACTCGCGCATCCTGGATTATTTTGGGGCTTCGTTTTCCCTGGAAATGATCACATCCCGAAGTCTATTCACCCTTTTTTTTCTTTTTTTTTTTGATTCTCGATAATGTTTCATCCATGCAAACGACGAAGTTTATTATCGAACATACTCGCGGCAAATTCAATATACCTCGAGTCGATAATCGAGTTTATCCTCGAAGATAACGACATCAATTTTTCGATATCGATCTCTCGCAACTTCGCTCGGGGAATTTGAATGGACGTCGGGGGGAGATTCTGCGGTTAGTCGAACGAAGGAAGGATTAGCATCGTGTGGTTGGGCGAGTTTCACGATTACATACGCAATGACCTCGCCAATTCTGAGCTTAGCGCACACGTCGTTCGATAATCGTGGGAGCGCGAGGCTGGGGGGGGGGGGAGAGGGAGATTCACGCATCGAGAAACTCCTGGAAACGCTGATCAAACAATGGGCGATAATCGCTCGATCCCTTTCGACGCTCGATTATTCTGTCGGTGCGGTTAGAGTCCCTTACATCTTGATGTAACGGAGAGATTAATGCGGCGGATCTTAGTATCTTCTTTGGTTATGGCATTTTGCTTTCATGACCCTTATCCTGTTATCGTCCTACCGTAGCTGTCGATGTTTCTGATACTGTTGTTGTACTTGTTGTGTCGATGTTGTGCTACTGGCGATGCATGTTTGTTAGATTTGTATTAATTGCAAGCCAGAACGTGGGGACCGCCTGCCGAGTGTGTGCTTTATTACTTTTGTGCTCGGTCTCACCGCGACACTGTGCTCCGGAAGTCCACCTTTTTTTTTTGTCTGTACATTTTATTTATCTATTCCTGACGTATGTGTGGCTAGATATCCCAATGTGTATCGGTTTACACGAGTCGTATTTGATGTCGATGTGGTTCGTTCCCCTTATTTTACACATGTATCTAATGTTATTCTTGTTTTCTCGTGCTGGGTTGTGATTAAATATTCGAGTATCAGGGCTCGATCGGGTTTCGAGGACGATTTTGTGTCTCGTGCTCGTATGAAGGCTCGGTGTGATGCTTACGTGGATGAAGAGAAGGCACTGTATGTCGTATGTACACGTCGCACTGAACATGAGGGGTGTTGGCAACTCGAACACAGTTTCAAATATCGAGGAACTCGCGGGCCGACTTTCGGGGCTCGGCGCGCACTCCCTTCGGAACTCGCGCGTGGAAAAAGCCGTGGCGTGAGGAGGTGAAGAGAATTAAAATCCGTACTTCTTTCGCCGGGGAAACGAAGGCCCGACGCAAGAAATGCCTGCGTCGCGAGACTCGTAAATGCGAGTTTAAAAAAACGTGCAGCTACGGTATATGCGGGGCTACGGGTTATCGGTTTTCCATTACGAAAGGCTAATAATCGCTGAGGTATTTCCGATGCGGCAATCATTATCGGCTTGTAGAATTTAAACGAGTCATTCCGCATCATGTCAATCCATAACACATTTATCCGCAATGCCAGTAACAGCTTTACGAGAGAAACAAAGCTCTAATTACGAACAGAACAAAAGACAAGGATCGTAACAAACAGTGCACTACATATCGAACACCGTTTCCGGATCGGATCGTTATTTCACAACAAACATTAAGCATTTATCCACATCAACCATACATGGGCAGAACAATGACGTATCAAAGCTGAAGAACAGATAGTATTGGTGGAGAAGGTGAGGAAGTAGGTTCAACCCTTTACGCTCCTCTACTGCCTTAGCACCATTATCAGAACCCCGCGATAATTCTGCACGTCGCTCGACAAGTCCACCGAACACTGCTTCGGATATTTATAAACGATAAACTGAAAATATTAACTGTGCAACTCTGCTTCCGCTGCTTTTCTGTGGATATTATTAATTTTTCAACGCGAGATTTGTAGACTGACTCAAGGATAGGAGAAAGCAGTGTCCAACGATAAACGATACTTCGAATCATGAACCTATAATCAGTTTCCTACGATAAAACCTCAAATTTCGCAATAAAACGGAAGCAAAGCTGTACAACCAATATACCTCCCCAAAGCCCTCGATTAGGCAGCCCCAAAATAATACAATCCTCATATTAAACCGCGAAGTTTACGCAGACTAAGAACAATCTCGAATTTCGCCACTGCACTCGTGCTCTCGATCATCCGCGGTGGACTCGAAGCGCGCCCTTTGCACTTTACGATAGACGCGCTCCCGCGGATAACAAAGATCGTAAAAGATACCTCTGCAAACCGGGATAAAATCCGGAACGACCGGCAGCGCCAAACGTGCACCCTCGAAGGGCAGCCAGTAATAAAATCGAATACATTCCGCTCGTCGAGGTCTCGTTATTTCGATGGACGAACTGGTGAGAGAGAGAGAAAGAGAGAGAAAAAGAGAGAGAGCCAGCTGAAAAATCCAGCAGGGCCAAAATAACCCGTCCATTTCTATTCTTCCTCGAGGAATTCGAAGCGCGGTCGATCCGTCGATCCCTCGTTATTCCACCGCTGCTCGTGCCACGCCGCTGTGCTCGCGGACGAGGCGCGCTGGTTGGTGGGGGGAGGAGGAGAGGGGGGAGGAGAAGGAGGACGGGGGGGGGAGAGATAGAAGATAGGCGTGAAATGGAGTAGAAGCAGGAATTACGAAGTACGATGGACGTGCGCCGCTGAGAGATACGCCGCTGATGCAACTCGATATTCCGCAGCGCGCAACGGACTTTCGTTATTTCGAATATCGGAATAACGAGCGTTTATTTCCTGCGGCGATTCGGCCGAGCGCTGACGACTGCTACGCGGGACGCCCTGGGAAAGCTGATTTTCGAGGGAGGAATCGCGGGAGCGTACCATTACGCGCTTTGGTTTTTTTTTTTTTTTATCAACGGGAAATATAACGAGCACGAGTTTTTGCGGGCGCGCCGCTTTGCCTCGCGTGGCCGGACCCCGTTAATGTGCGTATCGACGATTTCGCGATCCATTTGGCGTGCCACTTTGCACGCTCGAATTGGCAAAGTATTTACAACGCGCCCGGAATCGTTCGAGCCCCGACGACTTTTTGTGCCTGCCTCCTGGCCTTTGAAGGGGACGCTCGGAGAGCTGGGGAGATATTCCTTTCGCGTGCGCCAATCATCGCTCGTGGATGGGCTTGAAGCGAATCGCGGTTGCGTGGATGGTTCAATCCTTTTGATGTTAGCGGTTGACTATAATCGTTTAGGGAATTGGGACCTGAGGCTGATTATTGTCGCTGGATTCTTTTTTTTTTTTTTAATAATTTACACCTTGCTGGAAGGGATGTAATTTTTCTTCTATTTAGATTTAGGAAATATGTCCTCGTGATGGCGCTTGGAATGATTTGTCGGAAGTAATGATTATTGTGGTTATAGCGAGCTTATTTTTGATTTCTTATTTGGTCTTACGGAGTTTGAAAATTTACTTGACTGAATCGACTATTTCTGTGCAAGATGGTAATAATATTTCTCCACTTGTTGCGTGGTCAATTATTACAAATGATTACTAAATTCTAAATTTAAATTAAATTAATAATGAAAAAGTATACAGATTAAGATAGTGATTTAAATGGTATTACGATAAGTGGAGTGGAAAAAACGTACCCTGGGATAACCAGACCGGGACTCAAAACCGGTAAGGTTACTACTATCCCACACAAAAATAGTCGATTTAGTCGACTGCATTTCCAAGCTCCGTAAAACCAGGTAGAGAGTTAAAAATAAATGTGTGGATACGCTCGCTATGACCTCATGAATCATTGCTCGTCACTTATTGTTTATATTACACTCTGCTTTTTTTGGATGTCACATAAAATATCCTCTTTAAAATACTAACCTACGCTCTATCATCATATTCCTCGATTCGTTTCATATAATCGACTCGCGTATAGAGGATTCGTATTGGCCAGGCACATCATCGACCTATCGAAAGCGTTAACGAATTTTCCGCGTTTTTCCAGCTGCCCAAACGCAGCAGGTCGGATCATCCTTGCGATCGCGGCGCGGAAATATCGAAAACAGGGGCTCCGCTGCCTACGCGCACTTCGCGTTAATTACGAAACGTTGTCCTCGGCCGAGAGCAAGCATATTCCTCCTGTGTGCGAACACCAAACATCTCTTTCGAGTCGCGAACATTCCACGCTTATAACCAGGCTGCTGAATATAATTAGGTTTTATCGCGTAATCGTATGCGCCCGCTTTGATGCACCGAGATACCAAAGAAACACATTCGCCCGGCGTATTCAAATGACCGGCCGCGTTCCTCATAAAATATTAAAATCCCCACAGCGGCGATGCGCGAATTGACAAATGTCGCTGGAATGCTAAAATGCTGATACACGGCCCGCGGCAGCCTACGGATTACCATAATTCGTCGCACAACAGGGAAATATCCGGCCTGTTCGGAAAGTGGTTTAGGTTTTTTTCCCCTCCTACGAGTGTCGCCGGCTGTATTTTTAACGAGCCACTTTGTATTAAGTCGTGTTGTCATTGTATATTTTGCCAATTGACGTTAAAAGCTTTTTTTTTTTTGCGAACGATTGTATCTCATTGCGTCGAGTTATTTCTCTCCTTTTTTTTCGCTGCGGTATTGAAAGTGGATATCGGTTTTTTGGTCATTAAAAAAATAAGAATGCTGTCTAAACGAGGACAATGTTATGCGAAGTAAATGGAGTTGACGCGTCGACAGAATTGGCGCCAAGATTGGTTGGCGGTATTCAAGAATCAAGAATTACTCGATACAGTCCTCTGCGATACCTAATCCTTATCCTTCACGAGCTCCTACGAAAAATACGCTAAAACGTATTCCACCAACCTCCTAAATACTTGGACAAATCAAACACTTACATCCCTAACTTACTCCAAAAAAAAAAAAAAAATCCAACCTCTTTTAGGAGAAAACCCTAAATCCCTTTCCAATCCATCCCAAAAACTCGTTTCCCAAAAACATCGCCTCCCAAGGACTCCTCGCTCCTTATCCACTCAAGGAAGATCCTCCATACGTATATACATTCACGTCCTGCTTCAACGCATCATAACGCATCGACCAAAGCGATCCCAGAATCGCGAATTCGTCGGGCGTGAAAACTCCTCGGGGCTCTTCCCGCCCTGGGCAAAAAAGGGGGACGAAAGTTGGAGGATACCGATGGGCGATTCGCTTGGACCCGCTTCACGAGTGCCGGGAGACACCTTAGTCGCTCCAGGATCCAGGGGAGGGTGTGCAAGGGGAGGCGTGTACACAGATCGAGAACGTGGGAAACACATCGGGGAGGGATGTTCCGGGAAATGGGTCGGGAATAATCGGCGCCTCGTGGAATCGATAGTCCATAAAGGGATCCACGCCGATTCCTGGTTCCAGGGGTTTTACACGGAGCCGCCGCGCTGCGAACTGTGCGGATTTTTCCTTCGCATTTAGGAGAGGCGAGGACTCGCTTCCTTCTCCTCGCGGATTCAGAATCGACGCTGCCGGCTAAACGGGTTCCGGTGAGCGCAGGAAAATGGAAATTTTTTGCTGGATATGCAGCGCGTCCCCCCTTACCCCCTCCCCCCTGCTTATTGCAGCGGTGGTATCTTTAAATCGCGCAATAACTTTGAGCCGCGGCCCCCCACGAGCGCCTCGTTATTCTCCCTACCGACGACCTCGCTCTTGTAATTATGCGCGTTTAGGATGAACCTTGCTCGCGCGCGAATGTGGAACGTAAATACGATATGTGCGTGTACGTAAATATGGAACGTGGCCTGGGGAGTGTGTGGACCGTGAACTGGAGTTTTGAAAGTAAGAATTGCGGAATATGGAAAGGAACCGGCGCTGACTCGGTCGCTGTGCTGCGATGATTTTCTCGAGAGATCTTTCTATTCCACACTGGTTCTAAGTAAACATGACACGCGATCGCGTTTGAAGGGTCTTGAGTGTGGAGTTCGGATAGCACTTTGTAATATAGAGCGAAATATTGAAGGTATATGTCTGTTAAGAGGAGGTAAAATGTTTCATGAGTAAATTAGTTATTATGTTCAAGTTAAGTTTGATTAAATAGGTGTAGGTAAAAACCAATCAACAAATGTTGTATTTGAATTTAAAGAGGACGTTTTTTGAAGCGTGATTTACAACTATATATCTTTGTTCTTGGTGTACAATTCGAAATACTTTATGTAAGACTTATATGAAAGTAAATATCTGTATACATAGAACTGTTTTAGTGTTTTATTTGCATCTAATAAAAACATATAGTTGTTAATTATCGTTCAATGTGCAGAAGTTATCGTATAACCTAAATTACGTTTTCCAAGAGAGTGCTTTGCGAGTGTTCGCGCCGAATGACCATCGTAATACGCCCAACAGTCTCAGCCGCGCTTCGAGCAATAAAACAAGGAGAGAGACTTTATTGTGCTCGAAAAATATTGGCTCGGCAAGAGAGCATTTTCGGCTTTCAAACGCAGATAGGGTTGATATGTTTTTAAAGAACTTCCGAAGTCGTACGAATTATAAAGTTGCCAGGAAGATGGTAAACGGCCATCGAACAAACTGGAAAATACATCGCGGATTAAACCTTATTCCCCGTATAAAAATATGACTTTCATTTCACACTGCAAAAGCCGAAATTACTTTCTAGCCAACCCGATAGAACTGCAATCGGCGGTAATTGGCATCGAAGATTAATCGTTACGCTCGCCTCCCTTTTTAAAGCAACAAATGCACCGAACAATTTTTGCCCGCTGCGTTTTGTCGCGAAGCCCCGGCCCCGCTATTGCCCGGATCGATCGCCTAAAAACCGCTTATCGAAAACGATTTGTCCCCGCGTTACCCCGGATAATCGATGCCCCGCGCTACGATTTATGAAGGAAAGAAAATTGGCCATCGTCTCAGAGTCGAGGGGACGATGCGCGTCTTACGAGCGGCGCAAATCCTCGACGATAAAAACCATCGGCCCCGAAGAGACGTATCCGCGCGACCTCTCGCGGGCTGTCCCCTTAATTGAAATTCGGCGGCTCAAAGGGGAGTTTCTCTCTTAAACGCAATTAACGTTTGTCCCCGGGCAACGAGTAACCGCAAACTCGTTTGCAACGCTCGTAACGTCGTCCTCCGCTACGCGCTGCGCATTTTCCCAAAAGTAAGCGCGGATTAAACGCGGATATTTTCGCGTGGACCTTTTGGATCCTCTTAAACGGCGAAAAGCGGAAATAGGGGGATCGCAGGTTGGATTTGGTCGAAGAGTATTTCGTGGAAAAGGAATTGGGATTGATTATTGAATTAGTATTTGTTATCCATTGAGGTTTTATTTTGATTTTATTCGTTTATTTATTTTTTTTTGTTTATTTTGTCATTTGGCCTAGGGTCTACTGTTTGAGGTGGGTCCTGAACTACCAGAGCTACGGTATATATATATCACATGGAAGTCCGAGTCAAGTTTGTATACGTAAAGATATATATTTACATTATCATATTAAATTTAAAATAACGTATATATTCAGTAATCAATCGTAATTACTTTTCTATCAAATACTGTTCAACGAAATCCAACTAACGATATGTATACAGGTCTTTCACATTAAATTCACCCTTTTGCAAAACAAATTCACCCCTTTGCAAATAGAATTCCATTGGCAAACAAGTAAATTCCATTTGCAAGCCGGTGGATTCTATTTGCGAAAGGAGTCGATTTAACGCGAAAAACCTGTATATAAGTATATATACAATTTTCAATATAATACAATAATACAAATACGTATATATCCGAACAAAAAGAAATAATCATTAACGTCAAGCGCGAACCTCGTTTTCTTTCCATCAGCGCCCCTAATTTCCGAGCCAAGAATACAGGCTGGCGCGGGAAGCGGCCGATGTGCGGCGCTACGTTTAATTAAAATTTCGCCCGTGGAGGCCGAATTTTTGTTCAGCCCGAATTTATGTTTCCCCGGCGAACAATGAACGAGAGGATGCAGGGTGAAATATGCCATGCGGGGATTCCGACAGCGCGCGTCTGACCGCGAGCCCCTTTTTTTTTTCCATCGAAAGGTGGACTCGTCGAGAGGGGAGGCAGATTTATGGAAGAGCAACGAGGCGGGCAATATGATCGACGAATTCGAGGAGCAGGAGTTTTTCGATGGAGGAAGGAAAGACGCGAAGTATCAATCGGCGGATCCGGAAGATCATTCGACGAGTCCGCGCCGAGATTATGAAGACGAATTACACGGGAGAGGGTCCCAGAGGTATTTCCGGCTCGTGGAAGAATCCGGAGTGCGCATAAATCACGCTAACCACGTTTCGACAAGCGTTTTATCGAGTGGCTCCGTAACTCGATCCAGCCTGGAGGACGGAGCTGGCTTCTGTTTTCTGGATGAAGCCATGGAGCTGGCGCCCCGTGCGGGAAGGAACGTTGAGTCTAAAGCCACGCCATGAAAGTTTTAACGAGGAAGAATTACGATGGGAGCTTGATTCAGGGCCCCTCGTGTACATACGTCTTGTATTTCTTCGGCAGTTGGATTTATGCGCTGCTTATCGCGTTGAAAAAACACAAATCTTCGAATGACAAGAGCTCGCCTGTCGAATCTTAGCGGAGGACTCGCGCGTCATTTCAAGCATCGATGGCAGGGGCCAAATCGAATATGCATCGGCCTGTAACGAGATTCTCGGATCAAAGGGAAAGGGTACGTCCTCGCGACGTAAGCATATTTTCCTGAAAAGATGCCTGGAAAGCCGGAAGTCGATATCGACGTGCCTCCTACCTATGACACTGTATTTGTTCCATCGAGAGCTCGGGAAGTGCACGAGAGTCGTGGATCTCTCCGGCGGATGGCCGGGGTCAATGGTGCATCCTACTTGGACGAAAGTCGCGGGAGGAAGGAGCGTCGATGCGGAGCCACGGTGGTCCGGTAGGTAAATATTCGGATTTTACTCGAACATCCTTGAAATTCGAATCCCCCTGAAGATTTTCCATGTAATACACATGAGCTAACTCTGATAGTTCCAAATCTAGCTTAACTCTTTCCAGCTCGATGATGTCGATTATCATCCATATAACTGTACAATTCCGTATAACATTATAATCCATATAAGAATAAAATTCCATATAACATTCTACCAATCGAGTACCTCTAAATCGTCGTACCTCAAATATTCAAGCTTTAAACGAATCTTGTGAAAAATACAACACCAAGCGTACATATATCCTAGACTCATCAAGAAGCGAAAATACACAAGAATCCGCATATCAGCTCGTATCGCGACTCTTTTCGCGCATCACGCGCTTTCCTTCAGCCTCTCAATTTCGAATTTCATCGCGCTAAATGGGTATAACGAGGATTCAAACCAGTTCCTGGGCCAGATAATCTCAAGGTTCGACGCCAGATCTAAACGCGGCAAGTAACCTCTTCCTGGGAACCCAATGTCGAAGTCGTATTTTCGACACGTAACCTCGTCGCTGTTGTTTTTATCGGCCAGCCGCGGAAAGAATACGAAGCCTTTCAATGGCTCCTTCGCATCGAGGTGCCCCTTCCTCCTCTTTTTGCCAGGAGGGCGCTATTCCATTTACCGGGGCGCAATTTCCTCGTCATCTGGCCGCTGTGCTCGCGCGAGTTCATTTCCAGGAGAGACGCCCGCACCGATACCGGCTAGCGGGTGTCAGCGGCATCTCCCAGATGCCGGAAGCTGGATCTCGCGGCGCTCTCAAAAGGCGACGTAACCGCGGCGCGGCTTTGGAAATTAAAACCTTCCAGGCTGGCGCGCGATATCCGACGGACGCCTCGAGTGTTTCAGCATTGTCGAAAAGGTCCTTTTTCCTCCCCCTATATATAGCTCGACCATCCCTGGCAAATACGGCGCGGCGAGAGGAAGATGGGGTGAGATATTGATTTATCGGTTGGCCAGATCTGTAGGGATCGGGCTTTAAGGTGACTGTTAAATGTTTTTAATTATTAATATTGTTGTGGTTTATTTTGAGGATTCTTAATCTGGGCTGTGTGCATGCCTGAGGGTGTAAGAGAGTATTTTCAGGAGTGCGAGAGAGGTTTAGAAAATTTTGAAAATGGGTCCTGGGTATTTGAATATTGATTTATGTTATGTAGTGGTATATATGGTAAAGAAATACGGTACTTGTTTGTGCGATAAATGTTTTTTCTTGAATAGAAAATGTATATACATTTTTGAAAAGCCATTTAATGTATACACTTTTCCATTATTAATTTAGTTTAAATACAGGATTTGGTAAAGATTTTTTATAATAGGGCATGCAACGAGTGAACGAATATTATGATTATTCCACACTAAAACAGTTGATTTACTCGAGGCAATTTCCAAGCTCCATAAGATCAGGGAAGGTATGAAAAATAAATATGCGAGCCTAAGATTGCACACGTGTGACGCGTAGAGAAACTGTCTGTATGGAAATTAAAAAAATTCTAATACCGCGCGGGTAGAAGCGTGCAGCGCATTTGCAGAAATTTGAAAAACCTGTTGTGGGCCGCGGTTGGAAATTATTCCCCACCGCGTTCTGACACACAACGGTTTTCATTCTGAGCCCAGCGATGCACACGTGCGACGCGTTGGAAATTAGATTTATATGCTTATCTTTTAAATTTTTCGAGCAAAAATCCCCAACATATTCGCAGAAATTCGGAAAACACGTCGTGGCCCGCGGTTGGAGTTTGTTCTCCGCGGCATTTGCAGAAAACGCATTAACGCCAAAGGGGCAAAGCGGGTTCGAGAGCGCGGATGGAAAACGACGGTTAAGCGAAGTCCGTGGAAAACAGATAATCCCGAGTTGCTTTCCTCGTACTTCTTTCCATCCAGCGCCGCTCTGAAAAGTTATTACGATTTAATGCTTTTTGTTTTTGCGACAGATTAAGGCGCTGAGAAGACAAGAATCGAGCGATGCGCGCAAAAAACGGTCGATCCGAAGAAATCGAGGGTACTTTCGCTACACCTCTTCTTGGTCCAATGATTTTTATTGCTGTAATCGAATTTTTCTCGTTCAGCCAGCTTTCTCATCGGTGATCTCAATCCGCGTCGTTTGATTCTAAAACCACACCTTTCTATATCAACCTTATTTCTCCGCGATTGCCGTATTGCATTACCAGGGCCGCGACAATATTAAAAATAACTTAGCAAGACCTATATCGAGGGATCCAACGAGCAGCGCAAGTATTCTGCCCGGCATCTCAAAGGGGATTCCTCGAGGAAACAAGGCGCGTCTCTCTTTGCAGGGGATATGCGCGACGCTCAAAGAAGTTCCTGTTCGTTAACACTGAAGCTGCACCAGTGGTCAAAACAACCACTTTTTTAGGAAACTTACTGTACTCGCAAAGCTTGCAAAATTCTTTTGACAACATACTCTTGTTATAACACTACTCGAAGTTTGTACCATAACAGGAAAGCGTAAATAACCACAATACAAATAAACGTCTAAAACTGTTATCGCGTGTAATCAAGTACTTAAATAACATCCATCATATATAATAAAGTACATAAGTAGTATCCACCAAAACGATACACCCTCCACAGATAACCCTAGGACATCATACAGCCCCATTTACCATCACTTTATCATTACACATTAATATCAATAAAAAAAACCCTCCTGGAGCCCCGAGCAAAGCATATCATTCCAGCACGGAAGTCAAGGCGTTAAGCGTATCCCCTGGACTTTACGACATCCTGGAAGTTCCTTCCAGGAAGTAACGACACTGAACCCGCCTGAGCCGTGTAACAGGCCATCGCGTGATAATGCAATCTCAAATATATTTTTCAGTAATTGGATCGTTTGCCACCTGGGCCCGCGCTTACGCCCCTGAGCCATCCACGTCGGCCCTAATGCTCAATTACCGTGTGGACGCCTTCATGAAGCTGATATCAGGATGGGAACGTGGCTCGACACCCGGCACGTCGAGTTATACCTCCGCTTTCCTGGTAAATGCCGGCTACGTGGCCCGGAAGATAAGAGAAGGGAAATAACTCCGATCGTGACTCTAATGTGAAATCGTTTCGAAGTTCTTGGGAGGCCGGGGGCAGAAGTTTTATCGGCTTGATTAATATCATCAGGCTCCTTACGTAGGATTTTTCTCCCCCCCTCCCCACACTTCTTCAACCAGCCCCTTGGAAGAGTCTACGATGGTCCAGGCTTCTTGGTAAATTACCAGGCGGAAGAGGAATTTTAGCCCGGCACGAATTTTGGGGGGATGAGATTATGGGTTCGTGCTGAGCGATAAAAGGACGATGCGGCGAGTGGCGTGGTGGATAGAGGCGCGGACTACCACGCGGGAGACCCGGGTTCGAATCCTCGTCCCAGTGGTTTTTCTGTGAGATATGTGTATCGTAGATTCTGATGCTTGTGGGAATTCAGCTTTGATACGAAAGCTACTACTAAGTCATTATGGATATATTTATGCATATCGTGTATGTACTTGAAGAGAAAAGCTATGTTGGAGAGAAGTATGGATGAAGAGATTATTCAGACTCCGCGGTGGAATTATGAGAAATATCTCATAAAATGGCGCGACTATGAAGTACAATAATTTTTCTAAAAGAGGACTGATTGGTTATTTTGATCGCTTTGGTTTTGTGTTGAATAGTTGGTCCTAGGCTAAGTGATCTTTAGTAGACAGTGCTGGGAATAAATGAACGTAGAAACAAGAGGACGATGCTGAAATGTGAGGATGCGCGGCACCGAGTTGCGGGGAATGGAAAGTAGTTGCAAGACGCAATGGACTGTGAAGAAAGTTAGTTTTGCACGGCGGTAGGTATACTTACGAGTTGTACGTATAGCGTGAAGTATCGCGTGTCTTATATCGTAGTATCCACCCGGTGTTTATTCGCATTTGCTTACGGTACGTTGAGCAACCGCTGGTAACTGCGCCAATCATTATCCACGAATTCACGTTTGGTATCGAGATGCAATAAAAATTGGACGAATAAAAGGAACACTCGAATAAGTGCCACGTCAGAAGAGAATGGACAGGTGTTAAACAAGTTTTCAAACATTTTCACGGTCATCTATGCAACTTCAATACTCATCATATACCTATAAGTTAATTCTAAAAAAACAGATCAACCTGACAATATCCAAAAAACAGAACATCCAAGCGATTCCACAATATTTTCATAAGAATACACAAAAACCAAGGAAAAGTCGATACCATCCGCCAAATAGCTCAGATAGCATTTAATCCCACTACCGTGAAGCGCATACGGCCCACGCGGCCCCAGCCTGAAAATCACCGAACATCGACGCGAAACGCGTTGAACGCTTATCGGTCGACGACGAGCACGTGCCATTTGCGATGTTTCCGTGGCAAAGAGCGCGATGTTGTGCCGCACGCTCGAGGTAGAACCTTAAAAGGCTGACCGAGCGCTTTTTCGTTCCTTCGTATCGAGGGGTCTCGTAACGAGTGTTACGCGCCTTTAAATTCCCGCATCAGCTTTTTCCACGGCGCGCGTGGCCGTATATTTATCGCGATATACGCGACACGAAATAGGCGGTCTCTAATTTTCGGCCATTAGGCCGTTGCCTTCCTCGTCCAATCCACGGCCGCGAAACGAGGCGCAACCTGATGTTGGCAAATTGCTAATTTGTCTGAAACTTTAGCGGGCTGGCGGTACGTAAGGCGAGCGGCGGAGATAGGGGGTCGATATTTTCCTCCTTCTTGCCAAGTTTAAATGGCGCCCGACAGCAGTGCCGCCTCGTCCGCTGGCTTTTTCTCCCGTCGCTCCTACCGAGGAGCTTTTTGCTTCGGACCTATCGAGGTATCCCGAGACTCGAGGGATCGCGATAAAAAGAATTCTCGCTGTATCGTCATGGCAGAGCTTCTTTGGAACAGCGATGATATGATATATAGATCGTGCTCCAGCTTTAATTTTTATACTACTTATGGGTACTTATTTTTCAAAGTTTCGTAGATTTTTATACGTTCTTCTATACGTCTTTATTCTTAACGATAATTCGATCGACTATGATGAAGTGTTTATTAGTTCGATTTTTAGCAATCGTTTAAAATCCTCGTGACAGTAATGCCACACGTCAAGTGGTTGATATTGATCTACGTATTTCAGTGAGGAATACGGTAGTCGTAGAAATGGAGAAAAAAGTTATATAGATATTTCACATTTATCTGACATCACAGAGCATCGTAGTATTCACCTTTTCGCACATTTCTAATCATATACCATCTGGTCTTCTGGGGTTTAATTTCAGTCGAGCATATCGACATTAACGCGTGGGCAACGATAACATCGTCCACAGTTGTGCGGCTCAATAATTAAATGAAGGAGACGATCAATGATAATTCAATTGAATTTAATATTAGGGAAAAAATTGCAGGAATGAGTTTCTCGCTCTTTGATGTAATATAAATAAATGCACGCTCTATTAGCATGAAGAGCTCCGTGTAAATAAATATTTAAGCTCTTTGAATAAATACTGATTCAAACGAAGCTCTTCTCTCGAATAGAACGTACTTTTATTTCTCTTAGGAGACAAATTTTCAAGAAATCGAGGTGGAGAAGAACCGTGCAGGTAAAAGGCGTAGAAAAAAATCAAACCATCGAGTAACTGCATTAGGAAAGGAGTATATCGATAACTGAGATCGGACGTAGGTCCGAAAAGGGGTGAAAACCGACATACAAGACAGCGAGTCAACCTACTCGTCACTCCCTCCACAGACCTGCTTCTAATTCCGATTTGGCTAACGATGTCATTTTCTCGGAGTTGGTTTTTAAACGAATTCCAAGCCGCTTTGTCTCGCGTTCCGCAAATACCGCAGCTGCTGTCGTTATAGCAGATGGCTCGTAATCGCGATCATTAAGCAGAGACTGATGCTGATAGATCGCTAATCTTCTTGGCGTCACGCGCATGAAATCTGCTTTCGAAGATCTCGGAAGCGCGAAGAAGAATATCCGAGAACCTTGCACCGACTTCATTCAAGACTTCGATCTTCGATGAGGACACATTTTCTCAGACGCTTACTGCAGAGCGTAAATAATTTAATGGCTTACGCTCACTCCTTTCGTAGAGGAAGAAATATTCATACACGATATATGGTTCAGAGGTTGTTTTGTCTAAAACAGAAGCTCGTGGACGTAAAATATTACGATGATATTTAAAGCACTTTAAACGTGCAAGATTCAAACTTGGAAAATTGTGCGGAGATATTTATAAATTATTCCATATAAAGGATATTATTTCTTAACTCATTCTTTCATGGCTACTTCGTATATTGTCAATTATATCCCTTAAAAGAGGAAGAATCAATGATTGTCCTGTAAAGGGAGACTTTACTCATTCTCTAGTATTCGATTATTAGTTCTCGTTCCTCCATTCAAAGTTCTTATATCCATTCGAGCTCTTATTTACACTATCGCACTTCCTATTAAACTCATTACTCGAACTCTATTCATACAAGCACATTAACGCTAGAATCACCAGCTACTTTTGGGCTATATCTGGAACACCACGTGCATCTTCTTTAAAAAAAGAATAAACCAAAAGAAAATTCGAATACATTAACAAAATAATCCAAATGCTGCATAGAAATTTAGAAAAATCTCCGAAAATTCCTCCTCGCGAAGCACTACAAATTTTAATCCCTTCCAGCCCAATTATTCGCGTCATCCGCACAATCTCCGTCCACCAATCAAGCATCCCTAAATTATTCTTCTCCAAAATCTGATCTCATTAAATAATAATTATTTAGGCCCCAAAGGGTCGAAAGGAATAATCGACCAATCATTCCGACCGATTCGGTGGGTTCCAGTGTTAACGCCGTACTCTCGATGCGCCCAAGATGTATTTATACACCCGGTGGAG
The DNA here is from genome assembly GCA_038496175.1 of Ampulex compressa. Classification (NCBI taxonomy): domain Eukaryota; kingdom Metazoa; phylum Arthropoda; class Insecta; order Hymenoptera; family Ampulicidae; genus Ampulex; species Ampulex compressa. The sequence goes on along the minus strand of JBCFXI010001584.1, from coordinate 26,184 downwards.
GCTGGTAGCGCTACATTGAACAGAAATCAGTGCCGACTTGTCCCTAGCGTTTGAAGGCGTATCTCATTTCGTCGACCGCCTTCGATCTCCGTCCGGGTCTTTCCTTCTGAAATCCATTTATTCCCGGGTGCGCATTCCGAGAGCCATGCCAGAACGTGTCCGGCGGCGGCAGTCCGTCGGAAATTCCCCATGAAGGCGATACCAGGGCCAGGGTGGCTAGGATTACGCGCGACGTTTCTAAAGTGCGATCGTTAGGCGGCGGCCAAAGGGAGAGGAAGGGAGGAAAAGAGCTGGCGGGGGGAGGGGGGGGGGGAGAGGTTAATTTGCTCACAAATCTCGAAGACAGGACATAGGCTCGGCAGGCCTCTTGCGAAACGTTTGATCCAATAGAGCAACTCGCATTGGTTAACCCTCTGATGAGCAAATCTTTTATCCTGAAGTTTTATGTAATCGAAGAGCCCTGATGATAAATCTGCCAAATCAAATGTTGGCTATTGGTACAGCGTGACTAGCTACAGCTGTTCCACCTTTTAATTCCAAACTCCGCCTCAAGGCGGAGCACGTTTTATGGCATATAATGTTAGTTCTTTTTGGATTAACAAGTCCGCATCGAGGTGAGTATACTTTTGGTAAGTGTAGCAAGTAATGGTGCAGATATCTTTTAGTAAGTGTACCAAGTAATATACAGATAGCTAATATTTGATATGGCAGATTTGTTATTAGAGGTCTTCGATTGTAGGACAATTTTTGGGGGTTTATACGAAATTTGGGTATTAGAGGGTTAAAGGTGTGCGCGCCTTGAGGTGGGTCTGGGCAGTTATGCCAGAAAAAAGGAGCTTTATATGCGGTTAAGCGTGGTCCGCCTTGAGGCGAAGTTGAGAATTAGAGGATTAATACGTTGATCGCCATGGTGATCGTACTTGACAGTGTATTGTTTCCCCCATAGTGCCATGGCGACTGGAATACTTTAAACCTTTATCATCCTAAAACTTGAATGAGCAATAAGGATAAATGAATTTCGAGCATTATCCCTAGAGAATGCATTGGAATAAAATATGAATTATTCAACGATCGATCATCCTCGTTAGAATACAAAAAGGTGTAAGATTAATGTTTATCAAATCTTTTACTGATCGATACTCGCGCGACAATCAGCGGTTAACTCTGTATATAGCACCAGTATATAGCAACTTAACTAATTCTGTATATAGCAAATTTGATCACTCTCATACCTAACAATAGAAACGAACCGATGCAGTATCGATGAAGATCAACTAAAATTGGCAAAAGGCTCTGAGTGGTATTTATACTGTCCGCCGAACGTTCAAAGAGTAAATCAAGATTTCGAGCCGCTAATATGTTTGGAATAATAAAAATACCTTCCTGGCGTCTCGAGCAAGGCGCACGCTTTCTGCGCGGCGGTCGACGTGTTAAAATAATATCAGGGCCCGGCCCTCGCGGGTGTCGCGCTTCGTAAAGCTTCTGATCTATTTATCCGTTGCGCATATTTCACGGGCGGCGCGAGAGCGCACGACTCGCGAGGGCCGCGCGCTAATTTCCCGTGAAACCAATCCCTCGACCCGTGAACTCCAACTTGGGCGGCGGCCCGAGCGCGCGACCATTTTAACCATTTGCGCTCGATCAAATTTTCCGATGGACGCCCGACGCCTACCGCCCTGGCCAACTGCGGGGCGATTTAGCAAGAGCCTCCACCAAGCTGGCGATAAATAACTACACACTATTTCCACCTATCCCGTGGCTACTCCCTCAGACGCTTCGTTCGACCAACCGGACTTTCCTGGGAGGCTTTGAAGCTTCGAAGCCATTTCCTTTTTGGCCTCGACCATTTGGGTGACTTGGGGTGCGTGCAGCCCCGAGGGTGGGAGAGATATTTACTCGATTCGTTTTTGGATTTGTATATTGCTGGTGAAGACCACGCCTTGGTTCGTTGTGATTCACTGAAGGAAGAAGAATGGGAGTGGTATGTTGATTTACTCGAGGCGTTTTTGTTCGATGCTAAGACAATGGAGGATGATGAGTTGTTGGGAGATGAGCTTATCGATGGACGAGCGTGTGGAAGTGGTATTTGAAAAATCAGGCTTGGTGCAGTTTTGGGGTAAATAGAGGCTTATCTAGAATCGGTGAAAGCAGCGTGAAAGACAGATTTACCATTTGTCACTACCTAGTTTTGTAGAATGGGATCTTCAGAGCTTTTGCACATCCAAACAAAGACCAGGAATCGCTTAAATGCACGCGATGACTTACGCGTGGCTCCTTCGAGAGAAGAGCCTCGTTTTAATAGAATTATTATGAATAAACAACGAGGACCTAGCCATTAAAATGTAAATATTTTTACGTCATATAGTAATATATATATATTAAACAAACACGGCAGTTCTTTATGCAATAAATATCTTTTCTCAAATGAAACATATACACACGTTTTTTTCAGGAGATGCAAGCTCTTATTTTCAGATTCAAAGGGACCACCAAAGATATTAAAAATCCCCAATTCAGATCATCGATAAACCTTAGCTCTCGAACTCGATTCCTCAGGATACCCAGGAAGCATTGTTCAACGCAAATCTCCGGCAGGCAAATCTCCGTTCCGCGCTTGAAAATTCAGATGCGCCACAGATTTACGAGCGGTCGTCTTGGAAGTTCGAATATACGATGCAAAGTAGTAGCCTGAATTATTTGCTCGCCGATTCAAGTTTGTGTCGCGCGTAGCGACTCGGAGGTGGGGGATAAAATTCGAGTTTCAGTATGTGGAGCGAGTCTCGGTGTGGCGCGCCTCCCAGCGAACATTCAGGGTGTCGCTCCGGAGGGCAAGATTCACGATGATCGCGATTCGACGTTGACAAATCCCCGATCCTATTGCGTCGAACTGACCGCGGGCAAGGCGTATTGCGGGAGGCAGAAACCGAGCCGCGCTCCAATGCGGCTCTCTCTTCCTGCCTCTCCGGCCGAGCCAAGAGCCTTTTTCTTCTGCTTCCATTTCGGCCCTTCCCCACTTTCGCATCACGCCTTCTCACCTCCGGCTTCCTCTCGATCCAGGAGGTTGACTGACTGGCCGGCCTGCTGCAAATCCCCCGTGAAGCCGGTGCTGCCGACCGTTTAACGCTTATTCTCGCCCCCTCGAACTCTGTGTTTCGGCACAAAGCGACCGAGAGAGCAATCGGGGGTACAGAGGCGCGTTCAAATCTGAGCCCTCTTCTTGGCAGGATTTCGATCTTCCTTCTCGAATCTTTGAGGTCTTGGGGTCTATGGGTTTGTTGGTCGTTAGATGAGTGGGATTGTGAGGACAGTGAGAATGCAATAGAGATTGTGAGAATTAGCGGTTATGGTATTTGAAAGGGAATTTTTTGATATTTCGAGTGTGTTTTTTTTAGAGAGTAATGGAGAGAGAAATTGGTGATGTAAGATCTGAGCTGGATTCTGGTAGGATTTTGATAGTTATTCGTAACCTTTTGACAGCTTTGAATCCGCGTTTCTTCGTCGTTAGTGGAACTTGAAATAATGAAAAGTCGCGAGAAAGCCCGGAGAGAAAGTTATTATATATTAATCCTTCCTTCATTTCTTTTTTATTCAATAGTATTTATATTTATTATCGTGTTGTTTTGAGTTCTTTTTATTAAAAATCCCTCCCAAAGACGATATACTATCGTTCCTCCTAAAAACGATTCGTCGCCTAATATATCTTACTCCACGAAATCAAGTGTCTTCACTTCGCATATTATCCTCCTCCACCACTTCCTCTTCTTCCAACAACTCGATCCACCGGTTAATCCTTCGATCTTACAGTAATAATCTATAAGAGTACTGTCCAGTCTTGTGGCCAAACAACAAGCACGAGCATTTGCAGCGCGCATTTATAAGAAAACCGCTCGAGCGCGGTTCAACGCGCATTCGCGCCTCGTCCCTTTCGCACGTGCATATTTCTGTACACCGACGCGTGCGCATCGAGTGACGTAGACGATGGTGACTGACTGGGCGGCCTGCTGCAAATCTGCCGTGAAGTCAGCCCTCCATCCGAGGAATCCTAATTCGAAGCGATGGCACCTCCGCGACGACTTCGTCGCCGAGGCGCGCTCGTTGGATCCCCGTGTCTGTGCGCCTCCGTAAATACCGGTCTCATTGTGTCTCCCGCTCCCGGACACGCGAGGCCCCGACAAATTAATTAATCGGCCGCGATGAATACCGCGAAGGTGTCGGCCGTGGCGGGGGGAAAAAAGCTGAGAGGGAAAAGAGGAGGGCCGGCGGCACCTGTTGCCAGAGGCGGAATTTGGATCGGCGAGAGCGTTGGAAACTAATGGGGGGACATGTGGGCGAGACTGACGCGCGAAAGAAGTACCCTCGATGGACTGGCGGACGGAGACGAAAAAGGGGCGCTCGGTAATAAGCGCCGCGAGTCGATCCTCGAATATTGCGCTGTGGGGACTGCGCTCGACGTATACGTGTGTATACGTTGTGTATGTGTAGGAGGCGGCAAATACGAGAATAATGTAAGGTAGTTGGGTGGGGGAGTAGTGGGGGAAATATTTTAGAGTTTTCGTCATGTATCGTGATATATGATATATGTATTTCTTCTATGGCGGCTTAGACTCGATTTTTTCTTCTTCAGGAGTGTTTGCATCGGAGTGTCCAAATTCGACTGTCGTCGCAGTGTGCAGAGACGCGCACACTTAAAATCAGGAGACTTAAAATTCCTATGCGCCTTGTATATGTGATATTTAGTTACAATGGACGTGGTCCTCCAAGAGGAAGAGATCTTGCAGCGCGTTGAGCAATTAACACATGCATAATAACGTACATACCGAATACCGATCGTGGGATAATTAAAGATAACTCCTTACTCTCTACTCCTCTTGCTTGCGCACGAGCTTCCTAAATCGCCTCGCAAATCATACCCCACGATCGCGGGAACGTCCATCGGATTTTCTATCAGCGCGAAAAGTATAATCGCTCCTTCCTAAAATCGTGCCACCCAGCGGCGGGATCCTTTTCTTTTTTTTTCTATCAGCCCGCTAATTAACCAGATAACAGATATGAGCGCCGGGACGAAGTTCCAGCGGAAGACAGGAGGAATAGAAAAGTGGGGCAAAAAGGCTCGGACTCATTAGCGAGGATGTTGGAGCGCGATAGATAGCGGCTTTCGAAATGAACACTTCTGATCTTGTCGCGGAGGAAGGGGGATCATCTTTTTTCTTTCCCTCGCAGCCTCGAGGATGAAAGTGGAGTCGCGATTCGGCCGAGAAACGTCTGCTTGGTTAGCGATCGCGCGTGGGCTCCAGCGCGGGTCTAATTAAACGGCAGATCGCAGATATCAAGGGTACGAGCAAGTTGCGAAGAAAGGCGCGCGGTGCGCTAACCCGGAATGGAACCCTGATTTATTAGCCGGCCTATCTGACCGCGATGCATCACTATGCAATAAGACGGCCGACACATGTTGTTGTGACTAACTGTCCGTCCAAACTTACGCGCTGGCCAGCCGCTCGGCTGGGAAATACTCGTTTTAGATCGCGAAGTGTACGTCGACCGTTGTTGCTGTAACGGCGCTCCTGAAATCTTACGACTGATCTCCTTGGGGAAAAATGAGCCAATAGCACGGCTATGAGAGGAGAACGAGGGAGCCTGAGTTGTTTTTAGAAAACACTTTCAGACTGGTGACTCGAAGAATTTTCGAACTCGTGATTTTCGAAGAATTCCTATAACTTCATTGCGATATGCGAAACGATGAATAGATGTATCTATTGCTTCTTATTCTTGTTTCCCTTTATACGTAGATATTTGTGATATATTCAGGTACGTTTTCCACTACATCGTCGCGTGAAACGGATTCTGTAACGGAGAAGTAGATCGCGGGGGATTGTAAGGCTGCATCCTGAAATTGCAACTTTACAGAAGCACGATAGCACGATCGGATGTTCCATTCTGCATTTGAGATTCGAATGGGATATTATCTCCGCGTGGCTTCGGCGAGCCTTCGGATCTTTGCCCGTTTGTTCATCTGGGTGAATCGGTGCTGGAGATTTTTTTATTATCGGGCAATTAAATTCACGGAGCAGCGGTCGTGCATAAATTCGCAGTGGCGAGCGTGTCTGTGAATATTAAAATCGAAGTGGACGGGGACTGCGGTTTTGATATTTTTGACAAATCTCCCTGCATCGAGGTAAATTGTAATCGAGGTAAATAATAGTCTTATAGTAATTTGTAGAAATAATAAAAGAATGGAACGTCTGGGAAATATTTTTGTTGAATGTAGGAATAATAATTTGTAGCGGAGAATGGAACGTCTGGAAAGTATTTTTTTCGGCGTTATTTTACACATTTTTTTTATTGGGGGGCTGAGGGGACTTTTAAAATCGGTGCAGAAGGTACAGATAGAGACTGCATAAGGTCATTCGCGACAAGGATCTTGTTATGGCACTGCAAAACAATGGTGGCCTTTGACTTCCAGCAGAATTAATAACGTCGCTAACGAGATCCCCGGCTGTACCCTTGGATGTCAACAAAAGCCAGAAAGAACGTCGATAGCCCATTGTGTCCAGTTTAGATCAAACCCACGCAGTATTATCCGCGGTGAAAAAGGAAGCGATTTTTGTTCTCTTACATTTATTTTCAGCGGGCAATTCGGGCCTATTGTTACAGTTTCTCCAATTTTCCACATCCGCGCTAGACGGACGACACACAAATAGCTATTTAACACAGCAGAGGCGCCTTAGGTTTCAAGCCATCAATGCTACGAGCCATATATCGCGCGAGAGGCTAAAAAAGAGGCAAAAAAAACACACACACGGGTGATTTAAACGCGCAATTTAAACCTGTCCCTTTTTGCTTCGCGTAGACCCAACCGTCTATCCACGTTCCAGTAGCCTCGAGACACTTGTTTGTCGGAGAAGCCCGGAGAAAATAGGTGGACAAATGCTCATGAGCGCCTAGTGTAATCGTTCTCCGCGCAGTCCCCAGGGCCACGTAAATCCAGAGGCACTTTTAGCTCGGCTAATCGATGCCCTCCATCGATCCGCACTCGACTTCGACTCGATTGCAGCTCTAACCTGGGCCCAAAGATACGCGCCTCGACCTCCGCACGACTATAGGAATGCTCCTTCAGTCGCGATCCCATCGCGATTTTTCGCGCCATTTGTCTCGCGGTGGCCCGCCTCGAGGAAATCCCCGAATTGAAGTTTAAAGTTTTATGCAAAGGATCAATCCGCCGCCCTCCGGGATACGAAGTTTGTTCTGGCTTCGCCCTGCAACGCCGCGAATCGGCGCAAAACTTAAATCTCCTCCCACTGCAGCCAGGGATTTATGCCTCGAACGTCAAAGCCCGCCAACCCCGCCTCTGGCTCGCGACATTTCGTTCCACATATCGGCCATTACCTTGGAATTTTTCCCCGCGATATGCACGCCCTGGATACGACGGTTAGTAGCCTAGCCGGAGAAGGATAGGCTGATCCTTAGTATCTCTGCATATGGCGGAGGATAAACCGGGGATGGTGCGCTTAAATGGCGAGCAGAGATAATGGAATCTTTCGATAGTGAGATTTAGAGGCTGGAGGTTTTACATGATGTTTGTGATATATATGTTGAATGATGATGCAGGATATTCCTGGGATGGTGTTTATACGTGTTTTGTATATTGCGACGAGGATCCTGAGTGATTAATTGATCTTGAACTATGTTCAACGATCGAGAAGAATGTTTTGTAGTAGAATGTGGAATTTATCTATTATCGTGTAGTTATTGGAACTATTAATGACTTGGTAGCGGATAGATCCATAAGAAGTTTTCAAAAACAAGTACCAAAAACTGGCTGGAGTCACGCAACTGGCTAAAATATATTATTTAATTACAATACAACGATGAATGATGAGCACAAGATCGCGAGATTTCACGGGAATCATTTTTATTCCCTGTTAAAAGGAATTAATGGACCTTTAACACCAATTATCAATACAACGCTTTATCGACCAATGGCTCAGCTATAAATCATTATAACACACAAGCGGAGGTGCACGCTACATCATTAATTTTCATCTCCACGCAGTACCATACATCGTACGATCGGCATTCCATTCCGTATATCCTTAATTTTTTTAAACAACCATGCGCTTCGATTCAATCGCCAATAAGTTTACGGAGTATTTTCATTTGCTTCTTTCGAAAAAATCTTTACTCTTCGCGGACTTGATCACGGGGTGTTATATCATCTAGAGGGACATAGATGAACAATCGTAAGCCCAGGGCTGCAACTTTGCGACTCGAGTTCCTCTCCTTGTCGGAGCAACTCTTGGCCCCGTGCGCGAGCATCGACGTCCTTTGCACGGGCCGAGAGGTGACATTTATACCGGGCAGGCCGTCAGGGAGAAAACGAATGCAGCCAATGACGCCTCCGAATCGCCGTAGGTCGGTGCCAAGCCGAAATACCGGATCGACTCGGTCGACGGTGACGACGGAAAATTGGAACTAACGCGATCGGGAGATTAACTGCGCCCGTTAAATCGCTATTCCTGGGATATTGTTTAGCGAGCTGGCATGCCCCTGGTAATTATAAAACGTCGTTGGCCATTGTGCGCGAGAATTGTTAGATCTTACGCGTCGCGGAGCCCCGTCGAAAATTCGCTTTGAGCAACATTCTTCGTATCCTCGATCATCGATAAAGGTTCCTTATCAAAGTCCACGCTGTATTCAGAATTCCGCACGACGCGTCGAATGTGAAGATCGTCGAATTCCACATCGACGAAGAGTGATGGAAGTTGGTCGAGATATTCGAAAGATCGTAGTAGGACAGCGAGATCGATATAAATACTTATGTAAGATGACGATAAACGAGCGTTTGTAGCTCCAAGAGAGGCGATATATCGGCCATTGGTGAAGAGCGACGATAATTACGGCCGAGAAGTTGCGCTGACGCTCGAAGTTTGAAACACTTCTTTTTCGCGAGTATCGAGGAGTGCCTCGCAGCAGCACCTCGCAGTTGCAATGAAACTTTCATCTGCCCGGTATAGACGCGAGGGAAGGGGGCCAGAGGCGCCGCAGTCGATCTGACCTAGCTCCGATCTAATTGATCCGGCGATCTTCGAGTCGAGAGCCCAAAAGGTTCCTCTTGAATTCGCGGAAATTACGACGAATTAGTTCAGACCTCTCGAGTTAAATCTCCGCCACATTTTACGAGCCACGGATGAATGCTCATCGTCTTCTCTCCTTCCACAGTCATTATCGTCGGTAAATACCAAAGTGTTACATCATGGCCAATGATTTTTTCCAGAGAATTCGCTGGGTTTAGCCTGGCGCTTAGTGCAGAACTGGCAAAGGTCAAAGCAGGGAGGAACTGACCTAGGCTCGGCCCCTCGACCAAGCCCAAACCCAAATTTTGTGCTAAGCAAGGAGCGTAGTCGCTAGAAACGACGCCAATTACCGTGGAAATTCGTCTTCGAGGAGTTTGCGATTTGGTGTATCCGAAAGTACCGATGCTCGTGGCGGATGTGAGTGACGCGACGTCAGACCGCGTGTAATTGGACCGAATTCCTTGAGTTCCCTTGTCGTTCATGCGAAATCACATCCCGGCTCTGTACCTGGCACGCGATTGTCCTGCCAGCCGCTCTCAACTTTCTGTCGATCCATTTTAAGGCCCGATTCCGCCTTTTAAGGCCCGCAATGGACGATGCGGATACAACAAGGCTCTTATATCACACTTTCAGAATACGCCGCTTATTCGGTATACGAGCTCGTTGGATTAATTGGATTTAATAATCGTTGGATTGTCGTGGCGTTTCAACCACTTTGCGTGGCCCTTTTCGAGCTACACTGGAATATATACATAGGGTAGAATCGGTTATGAAGACAGAAAGAGTTATTATGTTATAGCTATATTTTTAAAAACTCTTCCCGTCTCCATAATCGACTCTACCACATATACACGTTTCTGTATAACTTCAAAAGTGCTACGCATATACCAAATTATATACCAAATGAACAGCATATTTTGACAATTTCTAACGAGCGAAAAAACCAACCTCTGAAGCCTCTTACTCGCACTGTTACTCGTAGTTTATTCTCCCAAGAATATCCCTTACTTACAGCCTGAAATATTCGACTAATGACCACGAGAGTATTTATCGATCTCTCTCAGAGAATAAGGCGTCGAGAGGATCGAGAAAATCCATGGAAGATCTCCGGATGTAAAGCAAAGAGATTCGTCCTTAGGCAGCGAGTTATCCCAAAAGCTAAGAAAGTAGCGTACGTTACCAGGGTGAAAACTGAGGACGCGAGCTGGGTGCTCTGCAATCGCGGCTTGTAACTTCGAAATAAGTACAGCTCGTCCATGATTAAATTTAACTATCGCGCTTATATTACCTAACCTCGCTCCTCTCCTCGGCGGCGCTGGCTAGCGAGAATTAATTCTCGAATCAATTACCCGACGTCCGAGGCTGAAATTGAGAACTTCTAACCGCAAATGAATCTCGTAGATTACGGCTCCCTGTCCACGAATTAAATCACGATGTTTAAGGTGGCAGAACCGAGGAGGTTCGGGAGTGGCACGGACTTTGGGCTTTCGCGAAAGTAGCTGTTAAACACCTCGTCGTGCCTGCGGCATATTATTCAGCATTATCTTGCGACATTAATTATCCTCGTTCCACTCTGCAGCTAATGCAAATTACTTGCGCCGGGCCCGTCACATTTGTGCCCAATTATCATCGGCCTTTCCGAGTAATAATACCGCAAAAGTGCCGCAGGAAATCCGGGACGGCGATCTCAGATTTTAAATTCGGTGCTAATAACGCCACTGGAGATCCGATTAGGACACGAATGAGGAACGAGCAGCGCCCTATAAAACAGCGCTGCTGCAGCTTGAAATATATAGTTGCTGGAAGCGCAGTATAGGTTAAGACATTTTTTCACTGACCGCGCTCATTATTTCGAGGGGAAGAGAGTGCAGGGTGATTTAGAATATTAAAATCGTGGCTGAGATTCCCAATTCAAAGTGTGTTTTCATTAATGTATCCCTGCCTTGTATTAAAGTGCCTTAACTCCTTCCATCCTAAGTGCTTATTTTTAGGAAGAAAATGAATTTTGAAGAAAGACAGTTTAGAAGCACTTGAGTAGTAGAAATGAATTATACGGAGATGCCAAATTTTGTCATTGGGCTGGAAAGGGTTGACGATAATTTTTCTGTATATATATATAGGTTGTTCCAAAATTCGCGTAATAAATCGCATAAGAAGTTCGCGCGAAATCTTGCGTGAATTTTGAAACACCTTATACATGGCTTTTCTCTTAGGGAGCGATATCGTATGATACGAGTAGCAGAAAACAATAGGTTACAAAATTTAATTCAACTTTATATTAGACACCCTCGATAAATATCATTATTCACTCTTTATTTCATTTTTATTTCAGGAGAATACATGAAATCTTCATTATTCGCTGATTTCACGAGAATAAAATTCTAAATAACGAGCAGCTTTGCTCGAGAGATGAATAAATCGAGGAAAGTGCGTCGTTCGATGCAGGATGGGCACGCGATCGAAATAATAGTATCACGCATGAAAGGAGGAACTGTAGAAGCGCCGCTCCCTGATCCTTCGTCGATAGTAAAGCAAGAAAGAGAAACGCCGCGAATCAATACGTAAAGCACAATAGGGCAGAATAACTTTCTTTCCCGAGCGATTCCTTCGTAAAATTAGGAGCTCGAAGAAAGAAGGACGAACACATCGTGTACAAAAGACACTTGTACTCGCCCTCTTCCTCGTGTCTCCGAATTCATCAGTTATTCCACTTAATCCTCTCACCATAACGCGCTCCAACTCAAAACCTTCTATATAAACTACGCGATATTCACATAATAACTACACACGTCAGCGAATCGAGGCTGGATCAAAAGGTCATTCACAAAGTTCGAGGAAAAATGAAGAAACTCAGGATGAACAACCTTTTCCACACATTTGGGTGCATTACATTTCGCGTAATTTACCCACAGAAAAAAGTTCTTCACCTCAGTCTCCCCCATCGGTCCTCAAACGTAAACCATCTTTCAATCCCCCCCGTTTTACATACATCAATGCACCAGTGACGCTCTACGCGCACGCCTTCGTCGCTGAAAGAGTCGACATCAAGAAAAAGAAGGGAAGAAAAAAGAAGGAAAAAAAATCCCCAAGAAACGCTGAATGGCGACAAAACGAATCTCCACGATGGAGGAAACATTCCAAGCATCGTCGAAGAGCCGCACGCGTCTCGCGTGCATGTACGCGAGGACGTGCGTGCGGAGAGAAAGGAGGAAGGCAAGCCGCGAGAGAGAGAGAGAGACAGAGATCCCATCCCTTCACGACACCTGAAACGGTTCATTAAAAATCCCACGACGCTTACCTCCGTTCCCCGCCCCCGGGAACGCTCCGAGAGTCGCTCCTCCGCGAAAAACGCGCCGCCTCCCAATTAACGGCGGCCGCGAAAAATTCGCCTCCCGACTTTTCGGCGTCGCGGCGCATCTGTAACCTTAACGAGGGGATGCACTCCGGGCACGACGGAGGAGGAGGAGGAGGAGGGGAGAGGAAGAAGGAGAGGGAGGAGGTGGAAGAAAGAAGAAGCAGGCCCTGTGCCGACTGTGTTTTATCCAATTAGCGTTTCTCGAGTGTACGCGTTAAGGAGAGAGCGGTGGTGGTGGGGGGATGGCGGAGAGGTGGTGGTGGTGGGGGGCACGCTTGAAAAGCGGCTAAATTGCGAGGAACCGGCGGCCGCGGGAAAAAGCCTCGGTCGACTGGCGGAGGAGGGGGGGGGGAGGGGGGGGGGGAGAATAAGCGGTACGTAAAGCACGCGGAAGAACGGGGCGCTATCTCACGGAGGAGGAAGGTGGAGAGGGGGGGAGGGGGAAGACACAGCGGCGCGGCGAGGAGCGCGAGTCTCAATCGTCGAGAAATTTGCACGTACCCGACGTACGTGACGTCAATGCCTGAGAGACCGTCGGGCGAATAACCGGGAGCTCGTCGCGGTGCACGTTTCGCGCAAGGAGACACGGATGTAACACCGATGAGGGAGACAAAAAATGACTAAAAGGCAGTGAAAGAGAGAGAGAGAGAGAGACAGACAGATAGACAGAGAGGGGTGGGGGCAAGGGGTGTGACTGGCAGGGTGGCAAAAAGTGGGAAAAACTCACCCAACGCCGGCGTCGTGTAGTCCCAGCTCTCGGCGTCGTTCTTGTAGACGTTGAGCTTCGTCGGCTGAAAGAAGAAAATCCGAGAAATTAGAGGTGCTCGGCAGGGTTGGTACGACGAGCTCGTGCAAGAGTAAATTTCGCAGATTTCCTACGCTCCAGCAATGATCCAAGATAAAGGGAATGGGGTAAACGTAGAGATTTGAAGGTTTTCTTCTTTTTCCCTTCAATTTGTAATTCCTTCTAATAGATCGGAAACCTGGAGGATCGCGTGACAGTAGAGACGAGCGGAGGGAAAGCGTGAAATTCGTGCGTGGCCGGGTTTACCGTGTTACCATGTCCATAATGTTTACCATATCATTTGGTAAACGTACGCGCTATCGAGCGTGTAAACACGATGATGCACGTTCCGTATAACGCTTCCTCGTGATCCAAGGCTATATTTTCGGATTCCAAGGAAATCCCCCGAAGCTCGGATAGCGAGCTTAAGCGGCACTGTGTGTCATAATTTACGAGTGGCACGAGTTATAGGCGTTGCTTCCTAAAGGACGCGTGCGCCACCCTCTTGCTCGTATCTTCGTCATATCGGACTAAACGCTTATCCAGAAGTTCCGAGCGAGTATTCGCCTCCGTGCGATAACCAACATATATCAGCCTATATCTTAGAGCTCGCTACGCCATCTTTGGCAGACTAATAACGCGCGAAGAGCGCTGGAAACGTGCGTAATCATAAAAGAAACCCAATCCCGATGTATTTACAATGGGTATCATTAAAATTGAACGCAGCCGCCGCACAATAATTCGCGTCTCGCGCCCGGAATTATCGATTCGATAATTCATCGAACGTGCGTCGCTTGCGCATTATATAAATTCCCGATTAATTATGCATCCCCCGTTGCTAAATATATTTATTATTCAAACACACCGGCGGGGAGTGGAGGCGAATTCTAGGAGTCGGCCTGTCCACGGAAAATCGGCCTGTCGTACCGCGAACGCTTTCGATGGCTCGATTGAGCTTCGATTGATTTACAATGCGCGCGAATATTTCAGACGGCTGCCACGAGGAATTATGAGCCTCTGTTATTCGAATGGAAGAAATCCAGATCTTGCTCTGGCACTTTTATCGAACGGATATCGTGTACTGGGATCTCAGCTGTGCGATGGAGTATTACATTCCTTCCATGGTTTGTTTAAAATTAATAACCGTACGCGTGAAAAGCGATAAGTCGAGGATCGTGAAATAATTCGTATTAGACTTGCACAGCTGGTAAGATCGATGAAGGTTCTCGAGGGAGGAAACTTTGAACACTTACGATTGCACGATGATTACGTTTGAATAAGTACACTTAGTACGATGCACAAGGATTGGAAGTGCAGAGTTTAACCCTTCGCGCTTCGGTATCGAATATAGCTCGACACTGTATTATTTTCTATCTACACCTTGGAAATTATCGTCCACCACGATCAAATCCACTCACTACTCTTCTGTCTATCTCTTGATATTGGTAAAGCCTTTTTTAATATATCCCATCGATCGTCTGGTATGCAACTTTAAAGTACAATCTGTATATAAGTTACAATCCGAGTTGGCGAGTGTAAATCGAATAAAATCGCTTCGACCGCGTAGGATTTTTATGATTCAACCAACGTCCAAATTTATTCCCTCTAAACGTCCGCATTATCGTCCGCGCATCTCTTAATTTCCGCCATCCTCCACGGGGAACATTGGCCATTCTCCTGGGCTGGTAAAAATAAAAGGGGGAGAAGGAAGAGGAGAGAGTGAGAGAGAGAGAGAGGGAAAAAAGAAAAAATTAATCCTTCCGTAGTCTGCTCAGAAGCTTTGTCGGGTAATCCCTCTGTTCTCTGCAGGGAACGCCCGGCGCTTTTAATAAAGAGGAATTCCGCGTCCTACGCCGGTGCATTTCGATCCGATGCACTTTCGTAATTTCCCACGTGCCTGGGGAAATCAAGCATAAAAATCTCGCCGATATTCGCGCCTAGCTGGGATCAAAAGGTCATCCATAATTATACTCGCCATCGCCGTTGTCCGGTGCAAGGGAAAATAGCGATCGACGCACGTTTCCTGCACGTTGAGCGAGGCCGATCGGAGGACTTTGTGGAGGTGATTTAGATGAAAATCGTCAGGTCCGTCCGATTCGTTGACTGGCCTCCTACGATTAATTGGTTTTATCTCCTCGCTCTGATATCCCTCCATCCCCTAGATTTTTCCTACCTGCCTAAACACCTCTGAGCATAGACGTTCTGAGAATCGTCGTGGTATAGTACGATAAATACCTCTTACCATAATCAAATTTTATTTAGAAAATTTAATTTTATAGGTTAAGCTTAGAGATTTGAGTTAATTTAATTCGTTAAAAAAAATAAAATTTTGTCTGTGAAACTTTCTATCTTTAGAAACTAATATATACGTTAAACTAATATAATTAAAAAACTAATAAACTAAAAAAACTATATATATATATATATATACACACATATATATATTAAACTAATACAAATTAAAAATCGATATCTTTTGCCCATTAAGCAAGATATATACCCGAATTTCTTTCAAGCGGTTTACATACGACGAAGCCGGCTCAGGATGTTGACACTCGTTTATTCGAACGATATCGGGCAATCGTATCTCCAACAAACAGAAGAGAGCCTTTCTCTCGACGATCGTAAAAACGTCCGCGCAACGAATGCGCCGTTGTCCCTCTACCCTATTTCTCATAAGAATAATTCCGGCCGAGTAAGTAAAATACCGCACTGGAGGGAGTAAAATATACGTCTATCCGGGGTGCGAGCGTTTATCAACTGCGAGGCAGAAAAAGTTAACGCTCGCTGCGATGAGACGCGGCGCTTCCAGCCGGGGCTCTCTGAAAGGAGAAAAAAGAGGGAGCAACGCCGGCGCCAATGATTTATACAGGCACGCTGAAAAGCACGGCCGATCGTGCCCCCGAATAAAATGCTCCCTCCAACTTTCGACATCGATCGCCAAGATCCTTCGAACGGGAGAACCGGGCGCCAGGCCCTTTTAAAGAATTGACATTAGTCAAGAAAGTTGACACTGACCACGATTAAGCGTCGAACCTGTCGAAATGACTGGTTAGTTATCTCTAGAAAAAAAATTGTCGGTCTTTGCGACGATGCTTTTTTCCTGAGATTTTCGATGCTTTTTGTGGACTATTTTAGATTTTTATAGTAGTTTATTGATATTTTGTTTTTGGTGGTTAAGAGAGGATTATTCGACCACGCTCGTGCTCTATAAATGCATCGATGTACAGTACAATCATTTTTATATATCATATATTAGTTTATATATTACTTTGTACACCAAGAATAGTGTTTTTAGAATAAAAAAGCAAGCCATATACAAACTCCCATGGTGCGTTTTATATATTATATTTCGTGCTGTACAATGGGTTTTATAGAAGCGGGCTAAGATCTTTTTCTTAGACAAACGTACATTATTTACAGCCATGGTAAGTTTAATACGAAGGGGTTATCGCGCGACAAAACTTCGCGAACCACTCTTCATTCTTTCGTATCTTCGAGTCCATCGTGCAGGATCACGAAGGTCTTGGGCTTATCGTCCAAAATCACGCAAATCAAGGAGATTCGGGCTTCGTTTCGAGTCCTTTGCTCTTCGAGGCTTCGCTCAATTTCGAGGAAAGGAGATACGACAGTGGCGGGGGTCAATGCACCGGGAGATTATGCGCGATTCTTTAAAGTCAATCGCATTCGAGAGGAGCATCTGGCGGCAAATACTCGAGTATCCGCTCAGCGCGCAGCTGCGCGACAATGGGCGCAATTGGCGTCCACCGCGAGAGATTTTATTCGTTGTTCCGCGCTTCTTTTTTCCTTTTCTGCCACTTTTTTTTCTTTGTCACGGTGTCGCCGCTGATTTATCGGCACCGAGCGAGGGAGGCCGAAATACACACAGTGCGAATCGGCCTTCCCCTCTTTTTTGTTTTTCCGCGCGTTGTCAAAAGAGGAAAAGCGGAAAAATACAAGGACAAAAACGCGCTGGTTTTCGAGGGTAATTTTTGTAAACCGACGCGCGAGGAACGCGATATTTTGGTGCGGGCTTCCGGCAGGACTTTAGCGCTGCTTGATGTCCTTTGTTGCGATTCTACGGTCCAACATCCGTCCTGCGTCCGGTTTCACTTTGTCACTTATGCTGCCAGCCTCGTCATCCGTGGCAAAACCATTGTTGTATCGTGCACATTACTGGCAACGCGATCTACTCGTATCCTACTTATCGTCTTTATCGATACCTTTATCCTAGTTTCGAGGGAATCATTCGAAATCCTGCTCGTCTTTCTTTACGATCCAACTTTCCTTGCGTGCATATATTATCCTTCTTACCATGCGTATCGCGCGTTATACCTTGGTTTTTTATTTACGAGCTTAAGGAAAAGGCAAGATAGCCGCTGCTTACTCCCTCGAGCGGGGCAATCCGTGGGTGAGTTGAAAATAAGCGTCTTTCGAGCGAACTCCTCGAAAACCTACGGTCCCGCGTTCTATTTTTCCCGACCTCTCTAGGGGCAACTGGATAAATCATACGAATGTATGCACGTCGGTTTATATTCGCGCACACCTATATATCTCGGCCGGCCCGGCAATCGCGAGTGTTCCACGTCCAATTACTTGGAACTTCTCCGGGCATAAAAATTCGATATAAGCACTTCCAGGGGAGATTAACTGTCGCTCTACTATATCGCGAATTCATGAAGGCCCGAATAAACGGCCGGTTGCTCGGTTTAGGAAAAGAGAAAAAAACTTCAGTTCTAAAGAGAAAAAAGGAATAAGAGGATGGATGGAAGAATGAAAACTGGAAAATAGCAATTCTAATAATAACGATCATCGAAACGATTGAGGGCTCGTGCGAAAATCTGCCTGAAAAGTGCCAGGCGATACTTGTTTAATTGCACGTCTATTCTACGTTTTTTTTTATAATGATTATTGTTGATGGTAATAAAAAAGGGGTACACCTGAAAAGAGTAACGTTACTATAGTTTCTTTCTCCATTTTCCTGTGGTCAAATGGTAACAGTGTAGAGATGAAAAGAAATAGCGATTACACCATTTTTTAAGTCACATTCGATATGTATTATAATTTCAAGGAAAGTTAGAATAAGTTGCAATCAAAAGTACTGCCTTTAGCCGCTATTAAAACACCACGTTACCTCTTCTGCTTAATTTTCCATCGCTCATTGATCTCGCCAGTTGCACCGGCTCATCCTCGATTGAAACCTTGGTTCTAATAACCAAACAGAGCAACGGTTCCCCGCAAATTTCCGCGAAGCAGGAAGAAGTGCACGGGATGCGTCTTCCCGTTAATTTAGTTTCAGTTTTCGAGCAAAAAGGGGAGCAGCTCCTATCTATTGGATTCAGGAGTGAGCGAAGAAAAGCCGGAGAATCCTCGATAGGAGTCGCTTTGTATTCAGCGATCGTCCGCCGCTCCGGATAAAGGCATTAGAGCGCGTACCTACGAGCAAATCGCACAAAGGTATGCACCTTCGTTTACGTACGTACACGCGTATTTGCAATTCAAAGGGATTGTAAAGGCGCCGCTGGCCAATTACCCGCAACTTTTTCCGCCTGCGAAAATTCAGGCTGCAGATTAACTATTAAAAAAGAAAAAGAAAAAAAAAAGAGAGCTCATCTCGAAAATTTACACCGGCCAAAAAGTACGAGCGGCGCACAAAGGCGAGGCGGTGAAAAGGGATCCGCTGCGAAGGAGAAGCCCAGCTTCTCCACGGCATCATTTCGCGCTGCCAAATGGAATTATCAAGCCTTATCAGGCTTCAACGAGGAAAAATCCTGCGAGCGCTTGAATGCCTGCATTCATAGAGCGCAATTATAAGGATGTATCGTGGCATTTCTTTAATACCTACATTCTTTAATACTACTGCAATTTCTTTAATACTACTGAAACCCTAGTCTCTTATTATCGCAGTATTTTGGAGAACATTTGCGGGTATTATCTATGTTGAACTCCATAGCTTTCGATGTACTGTAGAAAGTACGAAACGACCGTTTTTCGCGGATAGGATGAACGAGTAAACTCGTTTTGAGTTCCACGAGGAATTATACTTTCATATAGAGAAAGGGGCAAATAAAAATTCCAGGATGTCGCGGTTGGAACTATTAAGAGACCTAATTTCAAAAATGTCGGAACAGTCAAAATAAGGGTCGCTCGTGAGCGACGGAGGGAGAGAAAGCCGGCTTGCGCGATGAGGCGAGAAATGAAGACACCGCAAGCGCGGCTTGCATCCCAAAATTACATGCTTCCGAGGAAGATTATTAACTCACGGAAGAGACATCCCTCGAGCTGTGTATACGTGCATTTATATTAACCACGCCACAGGAGCGGCGTTTAGAATTTCAGAACTGCGACCTTCTACGGTTACGAGCCATGCAGTTTATTATCCATGCAGGATCCCGCGCGACGCGAGTATCCCTTATTCCTGCAAACCGCATCGATTGCGATCGATACAATCTACAACTCCCTTTTCTCACACGATTCTGAAGCAACATCGACAAAGAAAACAACTCGCTTCCCCTTCCCTTTCATACAACTTACTTCCTATATCGCTATAGAACAAGTACATATATTTTGCACGATTCTAAGAACAACGTATCTTTC
This sequence comes from Ampulex compressa, assembly GCA_038496175.1. Taxonomy (NCBI): domain Eukaryota; kingdom Metazoa; phylum Arthropoda; class Insecta; order Hymenoptera; family Ampulicidae; genus Ampulex; species Ampulex compressa. The sequence goes on along the minus strand of JBCFXI010001584.1, from coordinate 6,377 downwards.
GCGTAAAGAAAGGAAGAGTTGCTTGCACATCCTCCTCGATGGAAATTCCATAAATCGCCGGGTTCACCAGGTCGGATTACGTAAACATATACCCCCGCGCTCGATCCAATAAGAACACCGGAATTATTCATGCCCCGAATTCCCCAAAATATCCTCGACGAGCAGAAACCCAACGGTCTTGCTCTCGCGGTGGAATCAACTATTAAAGGAACTAATTCGAAAAATGCCACGGGGGTTAAGAGGAACGGGCACGAGGCGCGAGGAGGTCGAGGAGCCATTCGAGGACCACCTAAGAAAGGGGGATGGCGGCAGCAGTTTTGCATTCCGCAATTGCGCGCCAGCCAGGAACGGTAAAATTATTAAAGCCACGGAAGATAAGGCCCGGCCCAGCGCAAGCTGAATAATTCAGGCACTCGAAAACGCTAATTTCGCGCCGAAGCACCCGGCGGAACGTGTCCCGAAACTGCGAGGAAGGGCCGCGCCACCTCATTTCACCCGTCGACGAACGGGCCGCCTCTTATTGGATTTTCAGGCGGACGTTGAATTAAGGATTCAGGATTCCTGTGTGCATTAAAGGAGCGAGAAAGATCGCGGCGTGCAACAGGGAGCCTCTCTCTCTCTCTCTCTCTCTCTCTCTCTCTCTCTCCTCCCCCTCCGTGAGAGCGGCTTGTAGGTCAGTCGCGCCCGTCCCGATCCGAGAAAGCTTTTTCGAGTCCCGATAAGTGTTGCCAGGGAGCTGGGATGTGTATAGGGTGTCCCAAACAAATTTACTCCCTCTCCGAGTGGCGCTTGATAAGTATCCGTTAACGATTTACCGAGCGGTAGTGGTTGAACGCCCTACGCATTCTTGGCCCTCACTGGTTCGTGGATACGGCACTGATATCGAGTTTATTTAGACTTCAGATTATTGCGCGAGGGTATACGCGCTTTTTCTTAGATTCCTAGAAAGGTTTAATGAAGGTTTATCAACGTGTTTGGTGTTGTTCTTCGCTTTCTGACGGTATAGGGTAATTATATGGGAGCGTACGATCTACGGTTTTATCGTGGTAATGGATGACGAAGTATCGGTTGCCATGGCAACCGATAAATAAGATATCAATCGATAAGCGATGGCGGCATGCGGCCTATTAGTAGACTAGCAATCGGTGAATGCGTTGTCATAGATACGATGATGATGATACAAGAATAGCAATAAATAATAAAATAAATGAAGGATAATGGGAGAACCATTTGCCAAACCTAAGAGCGGGATAGACATTTACAGGCACCAATGGTACTGCGACGATATTGCGGAGCATTTTATTTGGAGTAATGATACAAGAATGGCAATAAATAATAAAATAAATAAAAGATAATGGGAGAACCATTTGCCAAACCTAAGAGCGGGATAGACATTTACAGGCACCAATGGTACTGCGACGATATTGCGGAGCATTTCACTTGGAGTAATGAGCGAGTACAGTTTATTGGGGACACCCTGTAGGGCGTCCCGGTGTTGTGAGACTCGTATCGACGCTAGGCGAAATGCGAAATGCGAAAAAGCGGAACTGTGCTCTGGTACTGTACGTGTACCACTCTCTCCTGGGCGAAAGGGGTGGGGGCCTTATTGAACTCCGAAGTAGACGTTGAATTATGGATTTATAATCTCCTAGAGCTGAGGAGGTGAGGAACGGAAGAAATCGGTTTAAAACTGGAACGAAACTCTGACGTTGGGTTAATGGCGGCAGAAAGGACTGCCGTTTGTTTCGTTGATTTTCGACATCGAGCGCAGGGTTTTACCTCGTAAATCCTGCGTTTAACTGCAATCTTATTGTTCCACAGTGCGACGCTAAGTTAAAAGTATCGCTCACTTTGCGCCGTATTGACACTTCCTCGATGTTACTTATCTACAATACATTACGGTCGTACCGCGCTACTTTTCACTTGATTCCATTAGCCGACGTTTCAGAATATAACTTTCAGCGAGCTGGGATATTAATCACATTCGCCCGCAAAAATCAGGAAACTTTCGAGATCCACATAACATCCGCATTTTGAATCTTAATGTATGAAATCGCTCCTATTTTATTCAGCTCGAGAAGGAAATCTTCGATTCTTCCAATAATCCAGCAGGTAACTCAAGAATTCGGCTAAAATAATAGACACGCTTACTTCTAATAATCTTCTTCCTCGAAGTTAATAGCATTAATCACTACTTTGATATATAAAGTAATAGTCAGACATGGCTATTCATACAATTCACAGCTTTAGTTAAACAATCAAATTCTAGAGCGAGAGGGAGTTAGAAGAGAAACACTGCTCTATTTTCGAAAGGACGATTTTCCCTCGAACGCCGAGCGATAAAGCGCAACGAGGATTTGTTGCCATCGGCAGGCGCGTGCGAGGCGAGCTGGTCGGAAAAGGGGGAAATGGGTGAATTCGAAATTCCCCAGAAATCAATGCCGCGGCGTAAGCCGCTAGGCGAAGACCCACAAGCGTAATCTTCCAGGGTTGCAGCTCTCTAACCGGCATAAAACAACGCGGCGCACCTTCGCACGCGCTGCGAACAAATGGCGTTTCCTTGCCCCCGACGTTTCATCCTCGTAAAATGCGGATGGTTTTTTTATCCGCGCATGTGCACCCCTCTTACGACCTTTTTAACGGCCCCTGGATAACAGCGCCGGCGTGTCTCCCGAGTAATTAACCGAGAAGGCTCTCCTCGCACCGAGCCCCGCTCGTCAAGACAGCGAATTTTCCGATAGCGTAAAGATGCTGGCCTAAGACCACGTGACCTACATACCGGCCAATAAATAATAACCGAGCCACGATCATCTAGTACCTCCAAGCATCCTGCTCGATCGCCTAGTCGTGTTTAAATAAGTAACTACTTTATTGGACAAATATTTTCGAGCAACATATTGATGCGGCTGTGAAGTGTAAGTATTCGATTTATGGGTACTGCTTATATTTAGAAAGTAAGGATACGTTTAACTAATATTTATAGGATATAATTCATTATTTAAATCGTCTTATCTTTTATAAGGGTATATTTTCTATCATTTCGCTCGATTCAATTACGCAACATAGGTAACTATATTCATCCCTTGAATTTTTTTCTTTACGCTCGTTTTGTATAAAATCGATATAAATTTAATATATATATATATATATATACATGTATTCAGAAAATGGCTGATAATACTGGTATTAATGATACGTTTATTACATCGTATATATCACTACCGATGGAGTTTTACTCCGCTCACCGACTATTCTCGAATCGTTTCCACGATCGACTATCAGTACCACTGTGCAATAACTGTTAGGGCAAGGATGATTCTTCTTCGAGGAGAGTCGACACCGATACGCCGCCCCTCACAGTCATTGCATCCATCGCGAATCTGAGGCCACGTAGAGCGCGGCGTCTCCTTCCCCCGAGTTGAACTTCCGCGACAACTGCGTCGTTTCCCAGGCAAGGAAAAAGGGACGCGAGCCTCCGCGGCGTGGCGCGCGAAAGGGAAAATACCCTGAGCCGCGAGACAAAAGCGACGTCTCCGGTTTTTCCCCCCGCTTTTCCCTGCCACCGACGGGGAGGAGATAAAGGCGAATTGGCACCAGTGGATTTTATAGTGGCAGCTCAGCGGACATTAACTCGCGCGCCACCCTCCTCGACGAATGTATCGACTCGCGCGAGCTCCCCTTCTTTCCCCCGAAACGGTCGAGAGTAAAGTCGAGAGGAGGATGGAAAAAATAATCGACGCGCTGCTCGTCCTGGAGAGTGAGGAGGATAATCGTTGCGCAGAGGACGAAGGTTGAAGGATATTTGCGTACAGTGCTGTTGGGATTATGGGGGAATTGATGGAAAATAACGTAATGAGATCACTGCACGCTCCGCGTCATTGGTTCAGGAATCATAAGGATTCCCAGTATTGGCCATCGCGAGCATTCGTGTTGCTTATCCATGTATCTAATAGGTGTTTATTACGACTTTAACACGATTATGGCGAAGCACGATGTCGCGATGAGAAATTCTCGAGGGAATCCACGCGATTAGTAAGTATAGGGATAAGTAAATATGGCCAATAATATGTTATGCAATATATTACAAATCCTGTAAGATAACAAGGTTTTAAATTTAAGATAATCCGTGAACTTCAACGAATCTATGCACCTGGTAAGACTAACATACTTTAATATACATAACTACTATACGTAACTAACATGGATGCTCGCGTGGCCAAAGATATGAAAGCTTAGGACAATAAGGTGGCGTTTTTCAGAGAAGACATAATAAGGGTGATCGGAAAAGGGGAGAACGTAGACCAATAAATAATTAATATCCTGATAAATATTCGATTAATTTGATAATAAACGACGAATACCCACTGTTTCGACGATTATGATAAACCGTACACCTCCCCAGTGTGCAAAACGGTGCGCGCGAAGGATTGGTTTACTTACGCGCAAATTTGTACGCGAGCGGTTCGTTATTATTCATTCAAACGCACGCACATTAAGATATGTGTACGTTTGATAAACAACAATATCATCGCGCGCGTAGCGACGTATAAATTAAAATTGAAAATAAACAACGAGCCGCGGAGCGGCTCAAAGTGCGCGGCCAGTTTTCGAAAATTCCAATAGGCGCGCCGGTCCGCTTGTTTAACTTTCGATACTGATTGCCACGGTCATTCGGCCAAAAGCCTCGTGGGACGAAACGCGTTGCGAATCGTCCTGCTTCGCGCATTGTTCCCATCCTTTGTCCATCCTCCCGCGGCTCTGTTTTTCATGAAAACTTTGCGCGCTCGATAATACTACCCCGGTGCGCGCGATACAGGGCGACAATTAACGAAACGGCATGATTTTATTCCTATCCCGGCCTCGCCTCTCGATTCCTCGCGGCGCCGATCGCGGAAAGAGGGAACCCGGATAAATTCGCGGAGAATTTTTTTGTCCGTGTCCATCACGGCCCCTTTCCAATTTTCGATTCATGGGATCAAGGTATATGTGTTAAATCCCACCGCGAATGAAAATTGAAAAAAGGCCGGATCGCGGGGGAAAATTGTGCCGACGGTGGTTTCGCCGCTGCCGGGTGTGTCTCTTTGCCGGGGAAAAAAAAAGGGAAGAGAAAAGGAAAAAAAAAATGCGTGCGGACGCCGATATTCGATCGGACCGACGCAAGCAATCCGAATGCGTTGTGCAAGCTGGATACACGAGGAAAAATACGCGTGCAAATATGTTTCGCAACGCGGTTGCGATAACGTTTTGCCGGTTAATAAGGCGCCTCGATTCGCTCCCAATAACGCTCGAAGAGTTTCTTCCAACGCTCGAAAATTCCTCAAGGTCTAAAAACCGCGAATACCTCGAGCTCCTCGAGTTGCTTTCATCAAAGCGTAGACGTATCGGGGCGATTAAAAATTATCGTCATATTGCACGTATATTCCTGCGCTCTATACATATAAAAAACTTATCTACGAAGAGCTTGGAGCAATGGAGCAGCTTCGAATCGCGTATACATATATTCATGCCGGCATCGATATCGCGTAAGCCGCGGATAATGCGTATCCGCTATTCCAAGAGCTTCGTATATTCACGGTGTTCGACCTGCCATAATTATACACGGTGAATATATTAAATACGATGGGAAGTATGCCGAGCGTATCGATCGAAATTCACGAACATCGATGCGAGCGGGACTCTTCTCTCGATCCTCGATCCGCCTGGAAAAATCTCAGGGCGAAACGTGGGATAAAATTCGGGTATTGACGCGGCGGGCTGCACTTTTGCTCTGCCAAGCGAAACCTCGTCGCGATGATTCAGCCGTGATTCAACCGGCGCGCAGATATACGCGCATTTGCGAAAATTGGATCGCCCACGCGCGGGCCACGTACGCACAGGCGTCGCTGTGACTGTCTGTCGCAATGCCGGCCAGATATATTTCGGCTCGTCACCGGCCACGGTATTTAATGAATGAAACTTTTGACGTACGCCCGCGTATTAATTACATCCGGATTCCAACGATGTACGCGTGCCCCTGTCGAATTTCGCGTCCCCTCGCCAATGCGATTTCGAAATTCGCCGGATCGACGATATTTTTGGGTCGAAGCTAATTAACGTGGATGATGAATCGTTAATGTATATATATATAATGTGTGTATATATATATGCTGGATCTCGTTATGTTAACAATTAATATTCCTGATGAAATACGAGCGGTCGTACACTTAATATCTTTATATACTTTGAAAAAACTCGCGAGCAGTGATAATAAGTAATTGCTGTTCGCAAGGAGCAGTCTTTTCGAGGTATATACAATTTAGAGCAAGAAACTGTTAGGAGTAAGGATGCCTAATATTAATATTCACGATGCATACTTTTTATAATGTTATATATATATA